>VDFB02058242.1:654766980-655025276 GCA_007258455.2 Sequoia sempervirens | reverse complement strand
AAAGATAGAAAATTTGTTGGTTATTTCTAGAGGACATTATGGGAGAAATTGAAGATAAATTTGAAGTTCAGTTTTGCACACCATCTACAAACTGATGAAAAAATGAAGGTGGTGAATAGGAGTTTGGGTAACTTGCTAAGATGCTTAGTAGGAGATAAGCCCAAGGACTAGGATTTGATTATACCACAGGCAGAATTTGCTTACAACAATTCTGTCAATAGGAGCATTGGTAAATCACCATTCTAGATTGTGTATGAGAGTAGTCCAAGAACTGCTTTTGAATTGAGAAAGATGGATGAGGGGGAGAAGAGTAGTGTTGAGGCTGAAAATTTTGCTGAGCACTTGAAGAATATGTATGAAGAAGTGAAGAAACACATCAATAAGATGAACTCACAATATAAGGACAAGGAAGATCGGAAAAGGAGGTATAAGGATTTCTAGGTAGGAGATGAAGTCATGGTTCATTTGTGAAAGGAGTAGTTTCCAGTTGGTACATAAAAAAAGTTAAAGATGAAGAATTTTGGAACATGCAAGATCTTGAAGAAGCATGATTCGAGAAATGCATATGAGGTAGAGTTGCCTGATGAAATTCATATTTCACTTGTGTTTAACAATTCAAATTTAATAGAATATCATGAAGGAGGAATTGATGAAGAAATAATAGAAGCACATTGGAATATCCTAGCACCTACTTTAGAAAAGGAGGATATAGAAGGTAATTTTGGATAGTCATGTGGGTAGAAGCACAAGAAACAAGAAATATGTAGAGTACTTGGTGAAGTGGAGAGGAAGGCTTGTTGAAGACTCATCATTTTTGTCTAAGGCTGAGGTAACTGTCTTGGTTTCCCTCTAACTCCTGAGAAGTGACATGGCTACTTTTCAAATTACCTTGGGTGTCTGATGCAGGAGCATCCAACAGTGTAGGGGAAATCTTGCATCACCCAATTTTTTTTTCTTTATTTTATTTATTTGTTTTGAGTTCCATGATGGAACTTAAGGGGTGTAAGACAGCCAAAAGTCAAAAATAGCGAAAAATGATCACTTACTATTTTTAGTAAGTTAGCCTAAATGGGTTCGTATGGACCTAAAAATTTACCCCATGGAGTAGAACTAAAAAAAATCTTTGGTCCTGAAAGAATCTGTAATCAAGGGAAATCAGATTTGTTAGATGGAGTTAGCACAAATAACATAAAATCCAATGATATAACGAAGCACAAAGGAAATCAAATGAAAACGAAAGGGAAATATATCACCAAGAGTCTCCATCTTCCATGCTTTACCTTCGTTACACCTTCTTGCTTGCTGGAAATGTGTTGCCCTCAGATTTGTCTTCTTGAGCAATCTAAAATTCCTAAGCCCTACAACAAGATTCGAAGGATTTGATATGCCTATGACTATTGCCAATGTCTAAAAGTCAATGCCTATGCCTAGAATAAATGCCAATATTAATCAAATGCCTATGAAAATGAATAAAGTACGAGTAAATAAATGCCTATAGTAATTATGTAAAATCTCAACATGTCTGAAAAATGAGAAGGAAATGGCATTTTATAGAAAAGGCCATTTCGAACGGACAGACGAGATGAATTAGTGATGAGACCCTAAAACGAATGATCCAGATTACACCCAAGAATCCCTAATTAGGGTTAAAGGCAAAATCCTTAATTGAGCAGTTTGCTGGAATAAAAATAAAATCAGCCGGTGGAGAGAATAAATAAGACAAATTAATTAGAAAATAAAGATTTTTGAAAAATCAAGAAGATAAGATTGCGATTTGCAAGATTGAAAAATCAAAGAATAAGATACTTTGATTTGCAAGATTCGAAAAATCAAAGAGATAAGATTGATTTGAAGATAAGATTTGAAAATCAAGAATGCAGATTACTTGATTTTTGGAAGATTAATTACTAATTTGAATTAAAAATGAATTCAAATTATGGATTTTATGAGATAATAAATAATCTTTTTAGATTATTTATCAAAAGCGGCGATTAGGATTGTGATATTTTAAATAATTTAATTTATTTAAAATGAGAAAAGAATATGAAATTAGCAATTAAATAATTAAAATTAAAATTATTTTAATTCAGCTGAATAAGATTAATTAATTAAATAAATTAATCAATTTATTTAATTAGACAGTTAGTGACGTATTAAATAAATAAATAAAATTTATTTATTTAATAATCAAGGATAATTAAACGCAGAAAGGGAAATTAAATAAATTAAGAAATCTATTTAATTAAAGAAAGACTTAGACAATTAGTGGCGTATTTAATAAATAAATTAAAATTTATTTATTTAATAATCATAAAGAATCAAAGGACATGAATTGATTAAATAATTATGAATTATTTAATCAATAGTCGAATGTGGACCAAGGACATAATTAAATGTCTTACTTATGCTAGGACGAAAGTGGTAAAAATGAAGCTTGCAGGCCTAGGTCATTTTTAGGTGTCTACATTTTGCCCCTCTTTGTCATAATGTCGCTTGTCGCATTGTGACAAAGAAAATAAGTCAAAAAATGCCCCAGTGCAAAATAAGAGAATGAAGAATGACGAGGAGGGTTACGGTATGCCCCCCTCGAGAGGACAGACAGGTTCAAAGAACATGGGTGTGCTCTCGAAATTAATGAGAAGACTAGAATATGAAGAGACAAAGAAATGTTAGTGCAAAAGATGTGGATGCAATGCTTAAATGAGATGAGTGAGAGAAGATGACAAGACTAAAGGAGATGCATGTAAGTTCCTAGACCAAATCCTTCAAAACATTGCCATAGGACTAATATTTATTGCTCTTAATCATCATTGGGCGGTAAAAATGACACAAATGGACAACAAACACCATGATATGACGTAGATCAAGGTGTGCAAGATCATCCACTTGAAAAACAGACAGTCACAGACAAGGAATGTCCTAACTCATACTAAGGGCGAAGTTGCCCCAGTCTTTTTGTCAAGACAATCCACAGACAACAGTCAAAGAAAATAAAATAGGCCAGGAGACGTCATCGCACCTCTAAATCCTTCATGGGACATCCTCGAGGTAGCTAGTAACATGACCAAAAAGACAAGATAGTAAAAATATAAGACAAAATAGCCAAGATAATCAAAAGATAAGACAAGATAGACCAGAAAGATTAACAGCCATTTTATTTTGTTTGCCAAAGATTGAATTCTTGTTTGATTTGATAGTTCTGACAGTTTAAGAGTTTTGCCAATTTGACAATGTTGACAGTTTGACGGGGCCTATTATCAGGAAGGACACATCCTGAAAAGGCAAAGGACATTTTGACGAGGTCTAACTCCAAGAAGGACACATCTTGAAGAGGACCAAAGAGTGACGAGACTAACATTGTTTTGAGTAATATGTTTTGGCAAGTTGACAGATGTTGACTGTATGATTGATTGGACTGTGTTGTCTGATTTTGACCAATTTTGACATTGACATTTCAAATGACTGTCTTGTGTCCAAGTTTGACTATGTCTGACTTATTTGACTGATGTGACGATTGTGACAAATGCCATGATTTTATTTGGACCAACCTAAAAGGACTGACCTAATGTCTCGGGGACTCATCGACCGATGGCCTTGCCTACGTAGCAAATGCGCAGAGACAACGTAGTTCGACAATAACATGGACTAACTGACATGACTGACTTTGACTCCATTTTTAGGATTTTGACATTAATTTGGATGTTTTTTGTGTTTTTCTTCATGACGTTTTATGATTTTTAGGTCTTTCTTCAGGACTTTTTGTAATGTTTTTGTCTTTTTTTTTTTTAAGGACATTTTATGATTTTTTTGGATTTTGGCGTTTAAGAGGATCGTGACAAATGCATATGACTGATGCCTACACATGAGAATCCAAGGAAAAACATGATTGTGCCCCTAGTCAAGCTGAATACCAATTGACAGGTGATGACAACATTGTTTGACGTGGGAAGGACGCATCCCGAAACAACGTGAGGACGATGATGATAATGTGGAAAAAGTATGGAGGTCTACAGCCGGGCCAGGAACGCAGTCAAGTAAAATTTTGGATAATGTGCTTGTATGAATTGGACTCATTGTATTTGGAATGACTTGGTTAGGGCTAGATGGGATGATGGAGTTTCCTTAGACCGTTTAACAAGGGAAAGCCAAGATAGGTGACAAACATAAAAGGAAAAAAGGTGGCCTTGGTAAAGGACGGGAGACATGAGACTAAGGGAATGTCATATGGTTTTCAAGGACTATGTCATATAAGGACAATAAGGCTATGATAGTCAATGACATGATGTTTCATGAATCGTGTATGACCGAAGGATAGACATGTCAAGAGTTTTCCCAAAGCATGATTTATGTGTGCCAGTTTTATGTTAAGACCAAGGTAGGTGGGAAAGTGAATAAAAATGATATGGATCAAATGGTTGGATGTCAATGTCAAGAGGAAGGCCTAGGAGATGAGACGACTTGCCCCCAAGTGTAAGAGTCCACATAGACGATTTATTTTACACATGATGCCTGTTTGCCAGGTTTTCATCATGGTACTTATCCAGGGTGCCTGTTTGCCAAGTTTTCACCATTGGATGAAATTTTTCTCTTTACTATTTTTTTGACTTTTTGATTTTTTTAGTGTCACCAAGATGCCTGTTTGCCAGGTTTTCATCAGGGTGACGATTTTTTTATTTTTGATTTTTGATTTTTTTTGTATTTTTGATATTGTGGATAGCCTGGATGCTTTAGATTACCACTGACTGTTCTAAATCCACTGACGGTGCCGATGTAGAGACTGGTGCCATGATATGCCAATAATGACCTTGCTGAAGGAGTTGTCTTGTCAGGATCGTAGCACTTTTATACAACTGATCGATGTCCTTGTGATCCTTTCTGATACTAGAGTTGGCCTTATCAAAATACGCACATCGCAATAGAGTGCCATGAGAGTCCTTGTGGTAAAGAGTTGTTGCCATGATGTGATGGATTTGTGATGTGGGATTTTTGGACTTTAGGCGAGATGTAGGATTATGACAAATGATGGTAGACGTGGAAAGGTTGTTTGGACGTTTGGATGAATCACTTTTTATTTTCCAAACTTGAGATGGTGGATGACGGATTTTGGAGGGATGGCGTTTGGAACCAACACTTTTATATGCCTTGATTGATGACCATTTTGAAGGAGGTGGACATGTGTTATATGTGGGAGTCCTCTTGTCTTGTGGCTCCACATTGTGATTGACTTTTGTATTTGACTTGGTGTCTTTGTTCGATCCATCTTTCTTTGGGATCCATTTTAATTTCATTTGTCCACTTTTCCTTTCGTTTAATTCAATGGCCTTTGACATTTGATTTTGATCTTTTGATTTGTAAGACTTTTGTTTTTGTTGGTCCCAAAGGGAAGGTTTATTTATGATGGAATGATGGTTCATGGTGTGGGTGGAGGGGGTGTTGGCAGCAATCTTATGACAAGGATTTCTCATGGACTCCATTTTGACATTTGTATCTGACAAGGTTGCCCCCAGTATCGAGGAGGTACCACTGACATCGTTTGATTTGTTGTCTGAGGAATAACCAAGACCTTGATGTCTGCAATTTCCCTGAAGCTGTATTGGTTCAAGAATGCCTTGCTCGTGTATGCCTAGTCCTTTGCCTTGATATTGCATGCTTTGACAGATTCTATTTGCAATGGGGTATTTATTGTTTTGAAAGCAAGATGCTAACCCATCATGATGTCTATGGACACTGTCACTTGTAATATTTTCATTTGCAAGAAATCCTGCTCTAACAAAGATAGATGCCCCTAATTGATAAAGTGTCTTAGCTTCATTGTCTTGTTGGCCATATTCTTGATTGATATCTTTTGTCTGATCATGCGACATGTCAAGTTTAGATGATTCTGTTGGTTCTTCCAAGGCAATGTCGAAGCCATCATTATGTTTAGTGTCATAGAGTCCCATGATTTTAGCTATAACTTGATCATATGCAAGTGTGTCCCTAGTGGAAGATTCTTGTTCTGGAGGAATATCATCTATGTGTCCCTTGAAGGCAAGTGTCTCATCTTGGGAAGTGTCAATAGTAGAGGCCTTTATAGGGTCGGCAAGTGTTTGATCATGAATGGCATAAAGGTCAAGAAGGGGACCATTTTGGATATCTTGGTCAATGGTAGGGTCTTGCTCGAAGATGGGGTTGTCATGGATTATATAGTTGGAAATAGAGCCATTGTCAAGGAGAGGTGTGTTCTGGATGTCATGATTGTCTTGAAGGACTTCATGGATGGACTGAAAGATAGGGTCATTGGATGAACTACCTTGTTCTTGACATGAGGGTGACATTATAAGGTCATGCTTTGGGCTTTCACTTTGACATGTATCTTCAAGTGTAGACGATGGAATGTGACTTTGAGTAATGACAGAATTTTCATGACTAGATGTGGCTTGTGAGGGGATGGCGTGAAAATGATTAATGGATGAAGGACTAGGATAGAACATGGGGACTTGGACATGACTAGTATGTGAAGGACTAGCATATGACATGTGTTCTTGCATTGGACCTGTATGTGAAGGACTAGGGTATGACGTAGGGACTTGGACTGGATATGACATGGAGTCTTGGACTAGAGTAGGATGTGATGGCATATGATGTGACATGGGGACTTCGACTATATTAGTTGGTAATGATATAGGGACTTGGACTGGATTGGAGTAAGGTTGACTAAAATGGGACGTGGAGACTTGGGCCGAATTGATATGGTATGATGTGGGGACGTGACATGTGTTGGTGGATGGTTGGTAAGGCATGTGGACTTGGACGGAATTGATAGGTGAAGGGTCAGAATATGACGTGGAGGTATGGAATGGACTAGTGGACAATTGACTTCCCTTGTCAAGGTTAGGATAAGGGTGATAAGTGGATGTTTGTTGTGAATTATTGGTAGGATTCATGTCAAGTGACTGTTGATGGTGAGGGTAGATGGATGGTGGCAAGGTATTTATGTCAAAGCCTTGTGGTAACTTAGCCCCTTCGTCCAAAAGCATGGCTAGATGCCTTTGAGGGTCACGTAAGAGATATTTTTTTACAAAGGAGACTATGTGAGGATTTTGCTTGGCAGCTTCTATGTCTTTGAAATATACTCGTCCATTTTGGTCTCTTTGTATGAATGGTTCAAAAATGTTTTTTGATGAAGATGGCATGTTCATGGGAGGTTGCATGTTCATGTTGTGAAATGGGTCGGAAAAGGTCCAATGTTGGTTTGTGTCATAAGTGTTATTGTCGATGTTGGGATTGGAATCTTGTCCAGAGTTTGCCATTTGTTGTTGTTGTCTTTGAAGCCTAGTCTCAACCGTAAAAGGGATTTGCTCAAATGAGGATGATGAGAATGATAAGTAAATGCAAGGATGACACTAGCCTATGTTTTTGTATTTTTTTGATAAAGGATGACAATGCAAGACTATGTTTTTGGATTTTTTGGATAATAAGGGATGCAATATGACAATGTTGTCTAAAGAAAATGACTAATGCCACATGACAATGAAGACTAAGATGACAAGTTATGACACTAATTTTTGGAGTATGTCAATGCAAGGTGATAATGATGTTTGCCTAAGGAAAATGACCAATGCAAGGTGATAAAATGTCAAATGTCAAGGTGACAATGAAGATGTTGACTAAGGAAAATGACCAATGCCAAGCTAGATGCCAAATGAGGACTATGATGGATAATGAAGATGTTGACTAAGGAAAATGACCAATGCCAAGCTAGATGCCAAATGAGGACTATGATGGACAATGCCGAGTCTAAGTTCAAAATGAGGACTAAAATTGTTTTCTGATGTTTTGTTGAAAAGTCTGAGTTGTCCAAGGTCGATTGTTTGTGTCCAGATTTGTGAATGTTGTGTATATTGTTTGAAAATCTAGAAAACACTTGACAAGCACAGCGTTTTGAATGTAACCAATCACACATGAAATAAGCACAATCCTAAGAAGGCCAATAGGCCAAGGGTTTGTATACTTGATATAGCCCACTAGTTATACCCCGGATTGGTGATGAACACCTTTCCTTCTCGAGAGCGGACAGCTTAGAATTTGGTGGCATTGGCTCCCCTCCACGGCTCATTAACGTCATTCGAGCACACCAAATTCGGATTCATTGGGTAGTGACATCCCAAGAATTGCTATCTCTACTCAAGGGGATCGGTAGTGAGTAATCTTCGGGCATGATACTGTACCCTGCACTATATCAAGCAACGGCCAATAGAACGGTTGGATACTAAGACAAGGGTGTTTAATTCGGGCATTCCGTTCGTGGGGCGTGATCCATGCGGCGAGAGTCCCCTTTCGGATCCATCTCGTCGGAACCACGCTCGTGATTCTTGGGCTTTCCCCAAGAACCCACTTTTTTATACCGGCTGGAAGTCCCTCGGTGTCAGGGTGCTACCGGTCTGAGTCGTCCTGGGGTGAGTACTTTTTCCCACCAGGACAGGCCCAAGTTCTAGAGTCGATAACCGTTTCTCTTACACCCAGGATCGCACGAATGCGCAAGGGGAGAGGATACTCCGATATACCGAATCGTGAAGGGTAATTAACAAAAAACAGAATGGGTCTGGTTTTCTGATCACAAGGTTTTCACCAAGTGAGAGCATACTCACCTACCACTCCACAAGCACAATCAGACACAAAAGACATGATTCTTTTTATAAGCACCAAAACTAAGTGTTTGCTAATCTAGAAATAAACAAGCACACTGTTTGTTTGTTTCCCTCTTTGACATGCGAATCTGCAAACAATAAGTTAGTAGTTTTGTAGATAATGGTCTTGGACACACGAAAAAGATCGCCACACGCTACCAGAAAAGATTAGTAACAAAAATAATAAAAAAATAAATAAAAACTTAAATGAAAACAGCAAACTTGAAATAGTGATAACTTCATCCAAACTTAACAAAATTTCAAGTGGTAGATATCCATGGAAAGCTAAATGATAGACCTTCAAAACTCAGAAAACTTTTTCCACGATTCTGCACAAAACAAATGTTATAGACAAAAGAAAACGCGGGTTTAAGAATTAAATTAAAAAAATAGCGAACAGTAAAATACCCATAACTTTATCAAATCTCAACGAAATTTAAAACCGTTTGATGTTCTGGAAAGCTGAAAGTGAGATCTACAAAACCCATAAACCGTTTGAAAATCTTTTATTCGACCATTTTTCTGTGCTCAATTGAAGGTGACGGGATTTCGTATGACGTTTTGGCTGTAACCTGCAAAACAGTGAAAACAAACAAGAACACACACGAATTTTTCGGCAAAATGTCGGGTTCACCAATGTAATCAAAGGAAATCAGATTTGTTAGATGGAGTTAGCACAAATAACATAAAATCCAATGATATAACGAAGCACAAAGGAAATCAAATGAAAACGAAAGGGAAATATATCACCAAGAGTCTCCATCTTCCATGCTTTACCTTCGTTACACCTTCTTGCTTGCTGGAAATGTGTTGCCCTCAGATTTGTCTTCTTGAGCAATCTAAAATGCCTAAGCCCTACAACAAGATTCGAAGGATTTGATATGCCTATGACTATTGCCAATGTCTAAAAGTCAATGCCTATGCCTAGAATAAA
Source organism: Sequoia sempervirens (assembly GCA_007258455.2). Lineage (NCBI taxonomy): Eukaryota > Viridiplantae > Streptophyta > Pinopsida > Cupressales > Cupressaceae > Sequoia > Sequoia sempervirens. The sequence goes on along the minus strand of VDFB02058242.1, from coordinate 655,015,673 downwards.
TGCCAATATTAATCAAATGCCTATGACAATGAATAAGTGAGAGTAAATAAATGCCTATAGTAATTACGTAAAATGTCAAGATATGAAAAATGAGAAGGAAAGGGCATTTTATAGAAAAGGCCATTTCGAACGGACGGACGAGATAAATTAGTGATGAGACCCTAAAATGAACGATCCAGATTACACCCAAGAATCCCTAATTAGGGTTAAGGCAAAATCCTTAATCGAACGGTTGGAATAAAAATAGATCGACGGTGGAGAATAAATGAGACAAATTAATTAGAAAATAAAGATTTTCGAAAAATCAAGAAGATAAGATTGCCTGATTTGCAAGATTCAAAAAATCAAAGAGATAAGATCGCCTGATTTGCAAGATTCAAAAAATCAAAGAGATAAGATTCGGACTGAAGATAAGATTTGGAAAATCAAGAATCTGCCCGATTACTTGATTTTTGGAAGATTAATTACTAATTTGAATTAAAATAATTCAAATTATGGATTTCGAGAGATAATAAATAATCTTTTTCAGATTATTTATCAAAAAGGACTGACAGTTAGGATTGACATGATATTTTAAATAATTTAATTTATTTAAAATGAGAAGAATATGAAATTAGCAATTAAATAATTAAATTAAATTATTTAATTCAGCAGATAAGATTAATTAATTAAATAAATTAATCAATTTATTTAATTAAGACAGTTAGTGACGTATTAAATAAATAAATAAAATTTATTTATTTAATAGTGAAGGATAATTAAACGCAGAAAGGGAAATTAAATAAATTAAGAAATCTATTTAATTAAAGAAAGACTTAGACAATTAGTGACGTATTTAATAAATAAATTAAAATTTATTTATTTAATAATCATAAAGAATCAAAGGACATGAATTAATTAAATAACTATGAATTATTTAATCAATAGTCGAATGTGGACCAAGGACATAATTAAATGTCTTACTTATGCTAGGACGAAAGTGGTAAAAATGAAGCTTGCAGGCCTAGGTCATTTTTAGGTGTCTACAGAATCATCTCAATACCCTGCACAGTTTGTGAGATATTAAAGTTTTTGTCCCAAGAAATTTCTTCAATGCAACTTCAAATTTAGATATGAAGACTTTCGAGGCCTCAAAATAACTTGAAAATTCAACAAACCGATCACTGATGGGTTCAAATCCGTAGATCTCTTTGAGATATTTCCAATGATATGCAATTATAGAAAATTAGACACTCGGATCAAAAGTTATGGCCTCATGAAGTGGCCCCTCTAAAAAGCGAATTTCATTGAATTTTCTTCCTAGGCTAGAAATCAAATAGGTGGACTTTTGGTGCCAAAAAAAAGGGAAGGTTGAAATTACTAGAACATTCTAGGGTGTTTATTGAGTAAAATAAAAAGGGTTAAGTGGGGGTTGTAGAATGTGGCTCCATTAGTGCAGATTGTGGCTCCAAATAAAATATATTTTTTTTTAGAGTTGATCTTGTTGTAATGAATCAAACCTATGAGGCTGTAGCATGTAAGTTTTGAACATGTAATTTCATTTTCTGAAAATAATTGAAAGTGATTTATTTTTTTTGTCTCACATCTTCTATGTTAGTATCTATTGTTGTGATTTGTGTGGGTTTTGGGTAGTGTGGTCCTCATCAATGAGGCATGCAAAGATGAACATTGGATGAAGGCAATGGAAGAACTTATGCAGATTGAGAAAAATTAGACTTGGGAATTGGTTCCTAGACCAAAAAAAAGAACATAATTGGAACTAAGAGGGTATTTATGAACAAATTGAATGAGAATGGAGAAGTAGTGAGAAATAAAGCAAGACTTGTGTGTAAGATTTATTCACAAGCAGAAGGTATAGACTTTGAGGAAACATTTTCTCTAGTGGCTAGGATGGAAGCTATCAGGATATTTTTAGCATTTGCAACACATAAGGACTTTACAGTTTATGAGATGGATATGTAGTTTTATTTTTTGAATGGTGAGTTAGAAGAATACATTTGCATGGAAGAAATAGAAAGATTTCAATTATTAGATCAATCAGATATGGTTTGTAGATTAAAGAAGGAATTATATAGATTGAAGGAAGCTCCCAGAGATTGGTATGCAAGATTGGATAGATACCTGTTAAATCAAGGATTCAGTAAAGGCACCACAGATAGTAATCTTTAAAATTGAGGAAGATAAAATATTGATAGTAGTTGGGTATGTGGATAACATTATCTTTGGAGGAAACAAAGCTATATGAGAAATTTGTTGAAGAGATGCAGAAAGAGTTTGAATGTCAATGTTTGGGGAGATGAATTTCTTCCTTGGGTTACAAACCAATCAAATAGATAAAGGCATTTTTTATTTCATCGTCAAAAGTATGTCAAAGAGATGTTGAAGAATTTTGGAATGGATGACTCCAAACCGGTATGCACTCCTATGGTGATTGGTTGTAAATTGGGAAAATATGATGATTCACCTAAGGTTGATCAAAGAAAATTTAGATCTATGATTGGTGGACTATTGTATTTAACTACTACTAGACCGAATATCATGCATGTATTTTGTCTTGCAGCTAGATTCTAGGAAAATCCTAAAGAAACACATGTTGCAATAGTGAAGAGGATATATAAATATTTAAAAGTCACTCGAGATTATGGCTTGTGGTATCCTAAGGATATTGATTTGACATTAAAGTCTTATATAGATGTAGATTGGACTGGTTGTGTTGATGACTTGAAAATTACAAGTGGTGGTGCATTCTTTTTTGGATGTAGATTGGTGTCATGGTTGAGTAAGAATCAAGATTCAGTTTCCTTATCCACTACAGAGGCTGATTATATTGTAGTAGCATCTTGCTACACCCAAGTTCTTTGGATGAGATTGACATTGAAGGATATCAAAGTAGTATATGATGATCCTATATCTATCTTTTGTGATAATGCAAGTGCAATTAACATTTCAAAGAATCCTATGATGCATTGTAGGACAAAGCATATATCAATTAGGTATCACTTTTTGAGATAGAAGGTTTTGGAGAATGAGGTGAAGCTTGAATATATACCTATAAAGGATTAGATTGTTGACATATTTACTAAGGCTCTTCCTAAGGATACTTTTGAGTATCTTTGGGAGAAGTTGGGGGTTATTACCCCTCCTTATTTGAAATAGATGCATATGGAGATGCATTAGTCTAGTGGATCTATGGATTCATCTCTTTTCTAGACTAATGTTCGTGGCTACCTCTCAGGGGGAATATGTAGTATCATGTAGTATCATTTTTGTAGTAAGGAATGTTGTCATTGTTGTAGAGTTGAATGATTTAGTTGACCATACTCCTAAGGGGGAGTATTCAGAGCAAATATCTTGAGACTATGCCAAAGGGGAAGAACAATGCAATTTTTTTTATCCTTTTCCATTGATGTCAAAGGGGGAGAGAGAATCATGTGAAAAAATGCAAGGTATCAGGGGAAGAAAGTGGTGTATGTTGTCCAATAATTATTGTCAAAAGGAGAGTGATGCAAGAGGAAAAGTTGAAAGGGGGAGAGACAAATGTTTTGTAAGTTGAGAGTTGTCCTTGATGGTTTTTCACATCCTGTGTTGCCATCAATGACAAAGGGGGATATTGTTGTAAGTATGAAGGTTTTGTCATTGATGTAAACTATGTGTTAAGGAAGTTTGTTGCATGATGAAGATGTGGAGGATATTAAGAAAATTGTGAAAAAGAGGAAAATTGGTTGTTGCAGGTTGTGCCTATGTAGTTGAGACATTGAGGAAGTGATGTGAGGACATGGAGCTATCTTTATGTTGCAGTGTCTAGAGATGTGTTGGAATGAAGTAGTGTGCTAAGATGGTGTCTTTGGTACTTGGTTTCCAAGTGCTTTTGAGCAAAATTGATAAACAAAGAAGATAGTGTTGTGCAAGTGTTCAGAATGTGCTCTGGGATGTGCTTGGCGTTTCTTCTATGTTGATGTTATTTCTATGCGGATCTGATGTATTGTTCAAGGTTGTTAGTAGGTGCTATATCCAAAATTTGGGTTTCTAGATCACTATATAGTGTGAGATATTTTCACCAATGTGTGAACTAATTTTTCATTGGTATTTTTTGTGGTTTGAGAGAAATATAATTTCTCTAAATTTCTATGCTTTTGGGTTCCAAGTTTTATGGATCTGGGAAATTTCTTATAATGTTTGTATCCTTTAGTAGTCAAGGTTTCACTTGATTTGGTTTAGTACAATGAGTGTTTCATGCGTCAGTGTGCGAATAAGGTTAATCAGATGTTCTAGGTTGAAGTATGTGTATGATGCGAGTTTGGATGAAGTCAAATTATTCCACATCATGTTCAAGTGAATTTTGTTGTCTTGAAGTTTCAAATTAATTTAAGGAAGTGTGTACTTAATTTTTATGGTGTTTTAGCATGGGTAACAACTGACCTAGTGTTAACACTACATGCAAGGATTGCGGAAGCATGTTGAGGTGTGTTAGGATCTATTTGGGTCTCAATTAAGGATTTATATGGGTATCCTTCATTCCTAATCCACCATGTGAATGTTTGGATGCCAACCTAATTTTAAAATTTGAATATAACAGATAGTTGCTGACCTTGGAGAAGGTTTTGAAGGTTGAGGTTGATATAAATAAGTGTGGTGTTGTTGTGAGATGCAAGAAAGATGTGAGATAGATGCGAGTGATGGATGTGATGTGAATTTGATTAGAGCAGTGTGAGTTTGAAAGTGTTGGAATCCTAAAGGAAGTGAGTTGAAGGTGTCTACAATCTTTCATGCAAGGAGGCAAAAGTGCTGGAGAATTTGTCGTAGATTCCTTGTTGCATTGAAATTTTTTCTCTGTGTAACATTTCTCTTCTATCTTCGTGTATTTATTTTTGTGGTAGTGAGCCCTAATTGTGAGCCATTTTGGATAGTGTGTCCTATTCTAGCAGTGAGCCCTTGTACCTATTTTGCAATTACTTATATTGTGAGCTAATCCTCACCATGGTTTTCCCTTATTGGGTTTTCCACGTAAATCCAGTGTTCTCTTGTGTATGGTGTTGTTATTTCAGTTTTTATTATCTACATTTCATGATTAATTACTTTAACAAAATAAGGGTTTAATGAATGCATGTGGATTTGATTAGAGAGTGGGGTGAATCAATTGCATATTAAAACATCCAAAACCATCATAAACATTCAAATCCACATCAACTTAATTAAATCTTAATCTATTAGAATGATTTAGCATGAAAGAAAATGATAGAAATTGAAACACATCAACACCAATCACAATGGAACACTAGGTTTACATAGAAAACCCAAGAAGGGAAAAACCATGGTGAGGATTAGCTCACAATATAAAGTGATTTCAAAACTGAATACAAAAGGCTCACTTTTAGAGGATTCACTTTCAAAGGCTCACTGCTAGATTACAAAAAAGAAGAAAGAAAAATGTTACAGTGATAAATCCATCTCAATGCAATAGAAAAATCCACCACAACATCACCAACACATTCACAACCTTTCTGAATATTTTAGACACCTTCTACTAACTTCTTCTAGTAGTATAACTTATTGAAGTTTGCATTGCATTTCACACTTCTGCAATTCACATCAAACACTTCATGAATCACTTCTCCATCAACTCAACCCTTTTTTATAATTTCTTCAACCTTTGAAACATTCTCCAAGATCAGATATGCACCTCAACTGTGAAAATTCAAATTAGGTCAACACCAAAACATTCTCATGGTGGAAAGGAATGAAACCAGACCACTCCACATCATAACCCGAACCCAAATCATACATATACACCATGTCAGGTTGTTGGGAAAATGTGTCTCAACCTTGCATTTATATAAAGGTTATTGTTGATAGGATATATATGTATATATATATATATGTTTCCTAGTTACACCAATAGGTGTAACATACTATGGAAACAAGGGGAGGGGTGGGATGCATGTGAATAATTTTTTGTTAATTTTTTCAAAAAATTCCTAAATTGGCTGACATACATTAAATAAATGATACATTGTAAATATAGATTGTTAATTATTAGGTTCTAGACCTAATGGTGGAAATTTTGTTGGCCTATCTTTCCCTAGAATGTAACCCTATTTTATGAGTGTGTTGATTTACAGTTGCAACAGATGGTGATGTATTCTAAGGGTCTGATAGTAGTCATGTTGTCTTTGGATCTCTGAGTGGTGATACTCCTATGAGAAGCTTTCTTTGCAAGGATATTGTAATCTTTATGATTTTTGAATAATATATTCAACGGATTTTGGAGTGTGGGGTTTTTCTCCTGAAAGGGTTTTCCCCATGTAAATCACTGTGTTATGGTATGCATAATATTTATGTTTATTTCTATTTAATTTTTTATAACTGTTAAAGATTTGTAGAAGTTTTGTGTTATTTTCCTCTCAAGATTAGTGTAGGAAGTTGGTCTGCTGACCTTGGCTTCCTTACAAGTGGTATCAGAGCTTGATCAACTTTGGTTTCAATTATGGGTTGTGTTGATAAAATGTGTCTCAACCTTGCAATTACATATGGTACTATTAATACACAAGGTATTGTTCAACTGACAATTACAGGGGGGGCATGGCAGATCCCCCTAGATGAGGGGTTCGAGGTCCAAGGGCAGTGCGCCTTGACATGGGCTTGGGGGCAGTATCCTCGAAAGGAAAAAATTATTTATATTTTATTATTGTAAATTTGTACCATTCATCATTATGTCTCATATAGGATGACTGATATTTTATAAGCTTGACTTTCCCTAAAAGGAAACCCTATTTTATGAGGGAATTATATTATGGTTGTGTATTGTGATGTATTATGAGATTCTGATAGTGGTTGTGTTTCCTTTGGATCTCTAAGTGGTGATACTCCAATGAGAAGCTTGCTATGCAAGTATATTAAAATATTTGTGATTTTTGAATAATATATTGGGAAAATTTTGGAGTGTGGGGTTTTTCTCCCGAAAGGGTTTTCCCCATGTAAATCATTATGTTGTAGTATGCATGATATTTGTGTTTATTTTTGTTTAAGTTTTTATAACTATTAAAGATCTGTAAAAGTTTGCATTATTCTCCTCTCAAGGTTAGTATAGGAAGTTGTTCCGCTACCTTAGCTTTCTTACAACTTGTTGGGTTTTTAAAACTAATCTAGATTTTAGCAGGAGCTTGTGCAGAAGATACTTTGTGATCTTGTTGTATGAATTTTTAGATGACAAGTTCATCAAGGAGAATAGAGGTGGATAAAATTTTTGGAAATAATTTTGAAATGTGGAAGTTGAAGATGGAGGATCTATTGATAGATCGAGATTTGTGGGATGTTGTTGATGAGAATGTCTCAAGGCCTATAGTTCCTACTTAGGCTACTCAATATGATGTTATGGACTGTAAAGCCAAGGGTCTAATCAGATTGTGCTTGGAAGACTCTATTTTAATTAATGTCCATGAGGAGACCTCTACACAAAAAATATGGAAGAAGCTTGGTGAGATGTATTAGGCCAAATATTTAGTGAACAATATTTTCTTGATGAAGAATTTGTATTCCTTGAGAATGGAAGAGGGTAGATGAATTATAGACCACCTAGAAGCATTTAATATGTTGGCAGCTCAATTGGCATGAGCTGGTGTCAAGATGGATGAGAAGGAGAAATGTCAGATCTTGATTTTTTCTTTGTCTGATTTGTGGGATTCTCTTGTTATGGCTATTGGGAGTACTTTTGTAATTTTGAAGACTAAAGATGTGGTGGGTTCTTTTCTTTCTAAAGAGATGAGGAAGGTATCCATCACTGCCAAGGAGGCCCTAAATTTTCATGGAAGACCTAAGGAAAAAGGCAAGAAGAATGAGAAGCATGACAAATTCAAGTCCAAGGGGAGATCTAATTCTCTTGGAAAGTCTAAAGTTCTTTGTTGGAATTGTGGTAAGCTTGGACATGTTCATAAGGAATGCAAAGAAGAAAAAGAAGAAATTTGATTCTAATTTTGAGTTTGAGAAGGAAGATGACGACATATTCATTACAAATTTGGTAACTTATGGAAGTAATAATGCATGGTTAATTGACTCAAGTGCATCTTTCCATATGATCTTTAATAAAAATTGGTTTTCTAAATATGAAGAATTTGATGGAGGTAAGGTGTACTTGGGTGATGATTAGACATTTTTGGTCATGGTAAAGTTAAAACCGAGTTTCTTGGTGGTAGAATAAAAAGGATTAATGGTGTGTTGCATATCCTTGGATTAGCATGAAATCTGTTATCTGTAAGCAAACTAATAGATGTAGGTGTGTAGGTAGTATTTTCTGATGTAGGATGCAAGATAGTCAAAGTTTCTATGGTGATTGCTAGAGGTGTTAGATATAACACATTGTATAAGCTTGATGCATGCATTGTTGAGAGAAATAGTACTTATATGAAGAAAAAATCTATGGAATAAGTGAGGGTTTCACTTTCAACAAATGGTCATGGATTTTGGGTACCCAAGGGTTCTCTTTCTTCTGAATCAAAGTTACCTATAGAGAAAACTATGTTAAATGGCACAAGAGACTTGGCTACATTGGAGAAAAGGGTCTAAGGACCTTGAAAAATAAAAACCTTGTTGAAGGTTTTTCTTATTGTAATCTTGAATTTGATTTATGTGAGCATTGCATTTATGGAAAAAAAACCCATGTTTAGTTTTACTCGAGTTCTCATAAATCTTGTGGTGTATCAAATCTTATTCACTCTAATGTGTTTGGTCCTGTAGATGTTCCTTTGATTGGTAAATCCACATATTATGTTTTATTTATTAATTATTATAGTAGAAGGACATGTGTATACTTTATAAAGAGTAAATCTGAAGTTTTCAATTGATTTAAATAAATTAAAGCAATGGTCAAGTTGCAAACTGGAAAGAAAATAACATGTTTAAGGAATGATAATGGTGGTGAATTTTTCTCTAATGATTTTGATAGATTCTATAAAGATTGTGGTATTCATAGATAAAAGACAACTCATTATTCTCCACAATAGAATGTAGTTGTAGAAAGAATGAACATGACTCTAATGGAGAAGGCTAGGAGTATGTTGAGTGGTGCTAGCCTAGAAAAAAGGTTTTGGGATGAACATATTGCCACTACTTGTTACCTAATTAATAGGTCTCCTACATCAAATCTTGTTGATGAGATGCCTATAGAGGCATGGTTGGATCACAAGCCTTCATTAAGAAATCTTAGAGTTTTTGGTTGCAAGGAATATGCACATGTGCCAAAGGAGAAGCGAACAAAGTTGGAGAACAAGGCTATAAAATATATCTTCACTAGATATTTTTATGGTATGGAAGGATTCAAGCTTTGGGATCACACAAAAGGTAATACATAGTAAAATTGCTATTTTTAGAGAAACTAAGCCTTCTTTTGTTACATTGTAACCATAACAAAGTAAACAGGAAGATGTGATTCAATTTCTTTCTACACTTGAGAAATTTTAATCGAGGCCCATGGATAGAAAAGAAGTTGAGGAGAGCTCATCTAGCTTTGAATCTTCAGAAGAGGAGGAAGAACCTCCAACTCAACTTGTTCATAGGTCTACAAGGCATAGTCAACCACTTGAAAGGTATACACCCGATGATTGGAGATGTATTTTAGCTTTGAATACTAACATAGATGAACCCAAATCTGTAGAAGAGGCATTAGGTATGAATGATGCAGAATCCTAGAAGATTGCTATGGATTAAGAAATGCCATCTTTGAAAAAGAATGATATATGGGATCTTGTACCATTTATTGAAGGAAAAAAACCCCTAGGTTGCAAATCGGTATTCAAGAAAAAGATTAGTTTAGATGGAGATATTGAGTAGTACAAAGCAAGGTTGGTTGCAAAAGATTACTCTCAAGTTGAGGGTGTCAATTATGGTGAGATATTTTCTTTGGTTGCAAAAATGACATCCATTAGATTTTTTCTTTCTATTGCTATTGCTTATGATTTAGATGTTGATAAAATGGATGTGAAAACTTCTTTCCTTCATGGTGATTTGGAGGAGGATATTTATATGACACAACTAGAGCACTATGTGGCGAAAGGTAAAAGTAAGTTGGTTTGCAACTTGAAGAAATCTTTGTATGGCTTAAAACAAAGTCCTCGGATATTATACCATAAACTTGATACATATGTGTTGAGTTTGGGATTTGAGCATTCTAAATCAAATCATTTTGTTTATTATAAAAATGAGGGTGATTATTTCCTGTTTATTGCATTATATGCTAATGATATGTTATTTATTGACAAAGGGAAAGGTATTATTTCAAAATAAAAATCTCAACTTGCTACTAAATTTGAAATGAAAGATCTTGGTGTAGCTAGACACATTCTTGGGATGTAAATCAAAAGAGATAGAATGAACAAAAATATATGGCTTGGCCAAAGTAAGTATGCCAATTCAATTTTAAATAGAGATTTAACATGTAGGATTGTAGACCATTGTGTGTTCCTATTTCAATTGGAACAAAGTTATCTATTTTAGATTGTTCAACATATCCATTAGAGATGGAAGACATGAGTAAAGTGAATTAATAGAGTGCAGTTGGAAGTTTGATGTATGATATGGTTTGTATTAGATCAGACATTGCCCAAGAATTGGGAGTTCTTTCTAGATATATGTCTAATTATGGTAGAGTTCATTGGGATGCAGTTAAAAGAGTCTTCAGATATTTGCACGATACTTCAAATTATTCCTTGTGTTATCATAGCAATATGACTAAAGATGAGATTTCCCTTGATATTAATGGTTATGTGGATTCAAATTGGGCAGGTGATATTGGTAGAAGATGATCCACCAGTGCTTATGTGTTTACATTATTTGATGGTGCAATTAGGTGGATGAGTAAGCGATGGGTTGTGGTTGCTTTGTCCACTACTGAAGCAGAGTGTATGACAACTACTCATGCTTTTAAAGAAGCCATTTGGCTTAAGAGATTGTGTTTAAACATTGGAATAAAACAAGGTGCAGTGACAATTTATTCTAATAGTTAGAATGCGATATGTCTAGCCAAGAACCTAAAATTTCATGCCAAGACCAAGCACATTGATGTACAATATCATTTTGTTCAAGATATGGTCGAAGATGGTAGGGTGTAGCTAGTTAAGGTAGATACTTTAATGATTTTTTTTAATTCTTTAACTAAGCCCATGAGCACAAAGAAGTTCATATGGTGTTAAAAGATTATGGGCCTTTTGGCCCCTAACAATTAAGAGACAATGTTTAGTCCTTCCCGTTACTCTTGCAAGGTGTTCGACAAGTGGGAGGTTTGTTGGGAAAATGTGTCTCAACCTTGAAATTATATAAAGGTTATTGTTGGTAGGATATGTGTATATATATATATATATATATTTCCTAGTTACACCAATAGGTGTAATATACAATGGCAGTAAGGGGAGAAGTGGGATGTGTGTGAAGTTTTTTTTGCTAACTTTTTTAGGAAACTCCTAAAATGGCTGACATACATTAAATAAATGATACATTGTAAATATAGATTGTTAATTATTAGGTTTTAGATCTAATGGTGGATTTTTTGTTGGTCTGTCTTTCCCTAGAATGTAACCCTAGATTTTATGAGGGTGTTGTATTGCAGTTTTAACAAACAGTGATGTATTCTAAGAGTTTGATAGTAGTTGTGTTGTCTTTGGATCTCTGAGTGGTGGTACTCCTGTGAGAAGCTTGATCTACAAGTATATTGTAATCTTTGTGATTTTTGAATAATATTGGGAAACTTTTGGAGTGTGGGGTTTTTCTCCCAAAAGGTTTTTCCTCACGTAAATAATTGTGTTGTGGTATGCATAATATTTATGTTTATTTCTGTTTAAGTTTATGTAACTATTAAAGATTTGTAAAAGTTTTGCATTATTCTCCTTTCAAGATTAGTGTAGGAGGTTGTTTTGCTACCTTAGCTTCCTTACACACGCTTCCACAATCACTGAAGCAAATCCACAATTAGCATAAACACCCAAGGTTGAATGAACTTGTGTTAGCACCATTAACATTTAAGTACACACCTCCTCAAATCTAACGATGACTTACAGATCACACACTTTGCTTGAAAATAATCTAGAATAAAAGCGCCCTGAAATCCAACAAATTCCTTCACAACAAATTTCACTTGAAGAATGCGCACACCTAGCACACTTAAACAACCTTCCATACTCTGTTACTCAAGAAACCAACTTTCAAAATACCAAACCACCAAAAAAATTGATTGTAGGTAGATACGATCATTATCAACACACTTCTAGTATTGCAGGACCAGAAACCAAACTGGGGAGAAATGCAGAGCAAAACCATTTCTCCCAGACACCACTGCAATATATAGTTGACACACTGGGGAACACAACTCTCTCTGCACAATGATTGAAACCAAAATTTTTTGGATATAAAATCTTTGAACACCTTTGACCAACATATTTGAACCACATAAATAAATCTTTAACATAGAAGAAATGTAGAGGCAAACTAGAACACCACTTTGTACACTAGAACACCTTTGCAACACACTGTTTCCTCTTTTATTCCAATTTTCTCAAAAGAACTTGGAAAACAAACACCAGAGACACATACTCATCATTTTCAGCACTTCCTTATCATCACTAAACCAATTACATCCACAAATAGAAGCTTATCAAAGTGACACTAGAGTTTGACACTGGTAGAACTTACTAATGACAACATAATGAAACTAATCAAAGCATTATCATGAGTCATCAATGACAACGCAAACATAATTCTGCAACAATCTCCCCCAAGCTTGTTGACATGAATGACAACACCAATTACTCATAATTGCAACAATCATTATATTATTTTATTTGAATAAATAATCTATTATTTTATTTTAATGTTTTTGTATAGAAATAAAACTAATTTATTCTCAAAATAGAAAAGGGTTAGGGTTATGAGAAATAGGGTTAGGATTAGGGTTAGGTTAGGGTTATGATTATGGTATTTGGTTAGGACCAGGGTTAGTTTAGGATTACAATTAGGGTTTATGGTTTAGGCTTAGTCTTAGAGTTATGGTTATGATTGGGATTAGAGTTGGGTTAGGTTACAGTTTAGGGTTATAATTAAGGATTTGGTTAGGGTTAGAGTTAGGTTAGGGTTTAGTCTTCAAGTTAGGGTTAGGAGAAATAATAGGATTAGGGTTATATTAGGGTTTAGGGTTTAGGGTTAGATTTAGAGTTATGATTATGGATGGGATTAGATATGGGATTAGGGTTAGGGTTTAGGGCTACAATTAGAAATTTGGTTAGAGTTAGGGTTAGGATTATGGTATATGGTTAGGTTTAGGGCAAGGTTAAGGCTACAATTATGATTAATGGTTTAGGATTTAAGGTTAGGGTTAAGATTATGGTTAATGGTTAGGTTAGGGTTAGCATTAAGGTTATGTTTTTTACAAATTTTAGTGTTTTATGATAAAGCGTAAGATTATGATTGGGATTACAATTTAGTTCATGTTAGAGTTAAGGTTATGGTTAGTGTTATGGTTATAGTTATAGTTACAATTAAGGATTTGGTTAGGGTTAGGGTTAGGGTTAGGGTTAGGTTAGGATTGGGTTAGGGTTAAATTTATGGTTAGGTTTAGGGTTTTGGGTTACGGTTAGGGTTAGGGTTATGATAAATAGGTTTAGATTTAGGGTTAAGGTTAGGGTTAGGTTATGATTAAGGTTTAGGGTAAGGATTAGTGTTAGGGTTAGGGTTAAGATTAGGGTTAGGGTTGTGGTTAGGGTTTATGGTTTAGGATTAGGTTTAGAGTTACGGTTATGATTGGGATTAGGTTTGGGATTAAGGTTAAGGTTTTAGATTAAAGTTAGGGATTTGGTTAGGGTTAAGGTTAGGGTTATAATTAGGGCTATGAGAAATAAATATAGGGTTAGGGTTACGGTTGGAGTTAGGGTTAGTGTTAAGGTTATAGTTATGGTTATTGTTAGGGTTAAGGCTATAGTTATAGTTAGGGATTTGATTAGGGTTATTATTAGGGTTAGGGTTATGGTTAGTGTTAGTGTTAGGGTTAGGGATAGAGTTATTGTTAGGGATTCAATTAGGGTTAAGGTTAGGGTTATTATTGTGAAAAATAGGGTTTCAATTATGGTTAGGTTAGGGTTATAATTATGGTATTTCATTAGCGTTAAGGTTAGGTTACTATTATAATTAGGTTTTAGGGTTAGCGTTGAGAATAGAGTGGGGATTAGGGTTATGGTTATGGGTTAGGGTTAGGGTTAATGTTAAGGTTATGGTTACAGTAGGAGTTAGGGTAAGGGTTAAGGTTAGGATTAGTGTTAGGGTTATGATTATGGTTAGTGTTAGGGTTAGGGTTACAGTTACTGTTAAGGATTTGGTTAGGGTTAGGTTAGAGTTGGGTCTAGGGTTAGATTTAAAGTTAGGGTTAGGGTTTTAGGTTATCGTTAGGGATTTGGTTATAGTTAAGATTAGGGTTAGTGTTATGAGAGATAGGTTTAGGTTTAGGATTATGGTTATGACAAATTGGGTTACAATTATGATTAGGTTAGGATTACAACTATGGTTAGGTTAGGATTAACATTTCTTAAAACTAGCAGGGTTCTATCCAAGAGCATTTGATCTAAGCTAGTTTGATCAAAACCTCTTCAATTGGAATGCTTTAAATATAAAATTTTAAGGCTTAAATCATTATATTTTCTAAAAATATGTGATTTTAGGGCGGGTGCATGAAGTTGGGTAACAATTTTTTGGCCATTTATGATTTTTTTTTAAAACACGAGCGCGTTATAACGCGCACGTGTTATTTCGCGTTAAAAACAAAGAAAAAGGTGAAATTATTTGCCTTGGAATACCAACCCAAAGGCTTGGAGGGCATTCCCAACAAGGCTAGAGACGTGTTTTTGTAAATTCTACAATTTTTCACATAATCGAGTCTGTGCTCACCATTAAGATTGCATCTAGTTCAATATTGACAAAATTGAAAACATGGGTAATGTTAGGTTCTCTGTTAGCTATACAATGATGTTATTTTTTTCACTTTTCAACAATGTTAATACTTTCATCCATAATTTATTTTGTTTGTATGTCTATTTTTTGCCAAAAAGCAGTGTTTAGTGTTTTTTTCTTTACAAATTAACCATTCATCAAAATTTCAAACAAATTACATTTTTAGAAACTAGAATCCATTCTACAAATTTAAAAAAAGAAAAGAAAAAAAATCAATTATTTTCAAAATTTTGTAGGGGGAGCACGGCCAAAATTTTGCTTTTCAGGAAGTGCCCTCTTAGAAAACTTATAAAAAATCAAATGTTCATTAAAAAATTATCAAAAAAATTGTGCACCAACTAGATGCTATTAGTTAACTTTTGACCAAAGAGATTTTAAAAATACTACAAAAAAGTTCACCGTGCTCAGGTCGTACAAGAGTTGCTATGTTATGTTTTTCTGACAAAAACAACACCAATTTCTGTACATCCCTCTTTTGAACCCCTTAATCTCAACCATTTTCAAAATAAATTGGTAGTTTAAAAAGTAGACTCGGAGCACTTCGATCCTTGTTTTTGTTCCATCTCAAAATTTTGAGTGTAACTATCCTCAATTTCACGTCCAAGGTCAACATTTCCTGATTTCAGAAAAAAAGTGGCCACTTAAGCCCCCTTTTTGGGAACCATCTTGGCGCACTTACCCTTCATCAAAAATTAGAATCTCCCAAAAATTGTAAACCAATTTTGTGGGATCACTTGTTAGGGATAAGGTTAGGGTTATAGTTAAGGTTATGAGGAATAAATTTAGGATTAGGTTTAGGCTTAAGGTTATGGTAAGAGTTAGGAATAGGTTTAAGATTAGGGTTAGGGCTAGTGTTGGGATTAGGATTATGTTTAGTGTTGGAGTTAGGGATTTGGTTAGGTTTAGGGTTAGGGTTATGGTTAGGTTAGGGTTTGGATTATGGTTTATGGTTAGGGTTATAGAAATTTTAGGGTTACCACTATGTTTTATGGTTTAGGTTTTAAGGTTAGGTTTACAATTATGATTACTACTATGATTCTGATAATGGTTAGGGTTAGGGTTAAAGTTCGGGTTAACTATTAGAAATATAATAAGGGTTAGGGTTAAGATAAATAAAATTAGGGTTATGGTTAGGATTAGGGTTAGTATTGGGTTTAGGATTATGGTTAGTGTTATGGTTATGGTTAGGGTTAAATTTAGGGTTAAATTTAGGGTTATGAGAAATATAATAAGGGTTAGGGTAAAGATAAATAAAATTAGGGTTAGGTATGTTGTTGTGTGGAGCTCAATTAGACTTGGAGTTTAATTTTTCCCACTTTGTCCATCTTGTTTCCCCCAAATCAATTAATGGGGTAATGCAAGGGGGGTGAAGCCCCTCTTGCAAGGTTTGGGGGGACCACCCAAAGAAAAAATTGGTTAATTTTAATAAAGGAATTTGTTGCATGTTACCATTTGAATTTTAGTTAAATGATTGGAATAACTACTTAGAAAAATGAATAGTTTCTTACTACAAAAAGAGTTCAAACTACCAAAAATTAGACAGTTGTAGTAAGGACGTGTGTGGAAGTCAAATAGGCACACAAATTTTTTGAGTTTTGATTTGGTGTAGGGCATATGAGAAACAGTTAGCAGAAAGTCACGATTTTGTGATAGATTTTTACATAGGTTGTTGTGATGGGCACATATAGCACTATGGATAGAAATATAAAGCAATGAAAATCATGGTTTACAAAACCTACAAATTGTAGCCTTTGCTACAAGTAATTGTAATGTACTTTTTAAAGATATTAATTAGTAAAAAGGAATGATAAAATTAGGGTTAGTGTTAGGATTAGGGTTATGGTTGGTATTAGGATTATGGCCAGTGTTATGGTTAGGGTTAAAGTTAAAGTTAGGGTTATGATAAATATAATAAGGGTTAGGGTAAACATAAATAAAATTAGGGTTAGGTTTTTTATTATGTGGAGCTCGATCATACTTGGAGTTTAATTTTCCCCCACTTTGTCTAGAACATTTTCCCCTCAAATCAATCAATAAGGGAATGCAAGGGGGTTAGAGCCCCTCTTTCAGGGTTTGTGGGGACCAGTGCCCAAGAGAAATTTGGTTAATCTTAATGAAGGAATTTTTTTGCATGATACTATTTGAATTTTAGTTAAATGATTGGAATAACTACCCAAAAAAATGAATAGTTTCTTGCTACAAATAGAATTCAAACTACCACAAATTTGATAGTTGCATGTTGATATTGATGTAAGGGCATGTGTGGAAGTCAAACAGGTGTGTGATTTTTTTGAGCTTTAATTTGGTGTAGGGTATGTGAGAAATAGTTAGAAGAAATTCATGGTTTGTGATAGAGTTTTACGTAGGTTATTGTGATGGGAATGTAGCACTGTGCACAAAAATATAAAGCAATGGAAATCATGGTTTGTGATTGCTAGAAGTCATTGTAATGTACATTTGTTGGATATTAATCAGTAAAAAGGATTGTTGTTGGTAGATGTAGCCTGAGATTTGGGTGAACCATTTTAAAAAAATTGTTATTTGTTGTTTTTCTATGAATTGTTTATTCCTCCATTTTATTCCATTGTGTGATAATTACTTTAATCTAAATTTAATTGGTATTTTGACCCTCTGTTCCTACTTGCAGTTCTTAACAAGATTCAAGTTAGGGTTAGATTAGGGTTAAGGTTACACTTACGGTTTGAGTTAAGGTTAAGGGTAAGGTCAATATTATGGTTTAGGGTTTATTTTTTGGGTTAAGATAAATAAAAGGGTGGGTACACAAAGATGGGGGGCCAAAAAGTGGCCACTCCACTTTTTGAATTGAAAATAGAGAAAAAATGAGTGTGTTATAACAAAACACACTCGCATTATGGTTTTGTAGTGATTGAGCCTAGGCTCGGTCATTACCAAGAAAAAATGTAAGTGTGTTATAATGCACTCACATTTTATCTTGTATTAATTTTTTTTCTCTTTCTTTTTTTCTTTCTCTTTATTTTTCTCTTTTTTGTCTTTGTTTTTCAAGGAAACTATATACATGAAATAAACATTTACAAGACATATACCTTCTTATACTTTAACTTTTATTTCATGCATATAGTTTCAGGATGTTTCAGATCTCTAGGAGTTATAATGCAAATTCTAGTTTTTGGATGATCTTATAATTTTTTAGACTTAGTAAAATTTCAATAATTAGCATGCCAAATTTCAATAATTAGCATGCCAAATTTTAATAATTAGCATGTCAAATTTCAGTAATCAAGAGGTCAAATTTTAGTAATCAACAAATTGTACCATCTATATATATATCTCACTCATTATTTATCCCTTATGCTCTAGACATCTCTTTCACACTCTCTTCTTTCCTCTCTACTTCTCTTAATCTCACCATTCTCTCTCTCTCTCCATATCTCTCCCTCCCTCCTTCCCTCTCTCTCCCAACCTTCCTCCTCTCTCTCTGTCTCTCTATCTCACCTTTCTCTCTCCCTCCCTCCTCTCTCTAATTTTCTCTATCTCCCCCCTCTCTCTCCTTCTCTCTCTCCCTTCCTCCCACACACCTTCCCTCTCTACTCTCTATCTAATTGATTATACCTCTCTACCTCTCTCTCTCCATCCCTCATCTTTGTCTCAATCTCTCCACCTCCCTCCTTCCCTCTCTACTTCTCTCTATCTCCCTCCCTCCCCAACTCTCCCTCTCTCCCCTCACACCCACCTACCCTCTCTACTTATCTCTATATAAACTACCCCTCTCTACCTCACTCTCTCTCTCTCTCCTCTCTCTCTCTCTCTCTCTCTCTCTCTCTCTCTCCTCCCTCCTCCCCCCTCTATCTCTCCTTCCCTATATACTTCTATATATCTCTCTCTCTTTCTCTCCATCTCTACCTCTCCCTCTCTCTTTCCCTCTCACTCTCCCTCTCTCTCTCTCTCTCAGTCTCTCCCTCTCACAATCTCTCTCTCCCCCATCTTTCTCACTCTCTCCTTCCCTCTCTACTCTCTATCTCACCATTCTCTCTACTTCTCGCTCTCTATCTCTCCTTTTGTCTCTCTCAATCTCCCAACCTTCATCTCTCTCTCTCTCTCTCTCACCTTCTAAAACCCTCAACCCTCAACCCTATACCAAATATCCTAAAACCTAACTCATATATACTATATACTTAACCCTATACCCTCAACCATAAAAACTATCCCTCAACCCTCAAACGTAACCTTAAACCCTAAAACCTACACCCTCAACCCTCATCACTATACATTATACCCTCAACCTTATACCCTAAACCTTGAACATTATCCCTCAACCCTATACATAAACCCTAAACCCTACAGTCACAATCTCAACTCTTAACCCTATACCTTATACCATAAACCCTACACCCTAAACCCTATACCCAATATCCTAAACCCTAATCCCTATACCTTATATAGTTAACCTTATACTCTCAACCCTCAACCTCAGCTGTCAACTCTATACTTAAACCCTAAACCCTACATTCAACCTTGTTCCTAAACCCTAATCCCTATACCTTATATACTTAACCCTATACCCTCAACTCTGAACACTATCCCCCAACCCTCAATCTATACCTTAAACCATAAACCCTACACCCTCAACCTTATACCTTAAACCCTTAACATTATTCCTCAACCCTATACTTAAATCCTAAACCCTAACATGATTGGCAATTGCTTCATCTTGTTTACATGGTAGAATGTTAGCCTATTGTTGCTATAGTAGAATGGGTGTGGAAGTACACATTGTGAGAGCATGTTTGAATCTTAGTTGTGCATAGGTTTTTTTGTATGAAAAATCAAAATTATGATTTTTTGAGTATGCATAATGATCTTACTATATTATTTTGCTAAGACTAGAGTGAGTCTATATTGTAGTGATATTTCACATAGACCAAAGTACCTTTTGCCAACATGAATTCTCCAGTAATGTGGGTTTACATTATAGACATCTTTATGATCATAAACAAAGGGCTTGTTAGGTAAAATATCACAAACCTATAGCAACATAAAAAAAAACCATGTCTCACATATGTTGGACTTGATAATTGATTGTGCATTTGAAATTTATATTTCTTTGTCGTGTTATAGCCATCCTAATGAGACAAAAGTTCTACACCATGTTTTGTATGATGATATTCTTCTAGCTTCCATTATTAGTTGTCATACATACAAACTTGTTGTTGACCTAACACTTAATATATGTTTACTTGATTCCTGACCCTTCAAACTTTAAGCTTGTTCATATTGATGTGTCAACAAGATGTGTGAAGTCACAATACAACTATTATTCTTTTCAATCTAATAACATAATGAATCTTGTTGATGCATATATAAAATATGATAATGATTATGAGATCTTAATCCAATCTATTATGACTTTTGATGATAATTATGAGAACTCATATGTGCTAGTTAGTAATCCTAATTCACATGGATACAAAATATGATGGCTTGTAGTGATCACGGAAGACGTTATACAATAGGAAGTGTCACTGCCATATGTTATTGGACAAAAAACAGATATAACCTTTAATTGTTACATACGTTCTTACTACATCTGAATTTGGATTAGTCAGTGTTATTTTCTCAGCGTTCCCAAGACAAACTTATGGCATGACATCATTTCAACAGATTTTGTCTTTGAACAGTCGACAAAATATCATGTTACAATGGCATTCTTCACAGCCGATGACCTTTATTATCATATTTGCGATATGATAAAGAAGAAGCATGTGAAGATGATGTCATCTATTTGGAAAAGGTTGGAAAGCATGTGAAGATGATGTCATCTATTTGGTTCGAACGAGAAAAAGCAATTTGATGGATCTGCAAAATCAGGCTAATGAAAGTTAAATCTTGGATTATCTCGATAAAGTACACGATGATGAAACATTTGTTTCCTTGACTGATACTGTAGAAAATCTGAAACTACTCAATGACATACAGTCTAAGGCTGAGAATGCTAAACTTTTAATAGAGCTTTTCAGAGATGGAAGCAGTAAGTTTGCGGTTCCTCCCGGATGTCTTTAATATTGTTGGAGACTTAAATATGTCTTTGATTTGTTGTGAGCCATCTAAGCATGTTTTAGGATGATATGATAAGAAAGTTACTGCTGCTAATGTAGGCAATGATGCTCAGCGTAGGAGTGGGTTGACATGCTTCTGAGGATGTACTTGAAATGGGCGCTTTTTCTGTAGTTTCCATCATCAGAAAATATTGATTGTACTAACACAGATAATGGATCAGGAGGTCAGAACATTGAATAGTTTCATTCAAATGATGGCATTCAAGATATTGACAAAGTGCAATTAAGTAAACTAGGACAGTTCTCATAATATTACTAATATTTGAGATGGGCATCAAAGGGTTGGAATATTTAGAGATTAAAGTTATGTTTTACTAAAGGAGGGATAAATTTGAACAACATATTCTAAGTTTTGACTTGTTTAGACGGTTCATCTGAAATCACAATAGTTTTTTCAATAAGATCCATCTATTAACATGATTTTAGACATACTACTAAATAAATCAAAGCTTAAAATATGCTATTAAAACCGAAATAAGAAAGTGGAATACTATAACAGTGAACATATCAGCTTTGTTTTGAAAAATAAAAATAAATCAGAAAGAAAAAGAAACCTTTTTTCTCTAAAAATAAATGTAGATTTAATCAAACTTTAAAAACCAAAATAAATGTTGTCAAGACTAACGTGCCTGAGATGGACACTGATCATGGTATGCAAGAGAATGGTGGGGCACTGATGTTGTAGTTTGATAATTTCTCTAACATGTGTAGAAAGCTGTAGATTACACCTGCAATTTCCTTTTCAATAAACACAACCGATTGCAATAATAGAGTACCTAAATATGTTGGGCGGGGGGTTGAAAGTGAATTAGTTGGGACACCAGGAAAGGATGACATCTTACATCGGAATAGACCTTCAGATGTTTAGATGAAACATTACGCATCCATGACAGGAATTTTATTTTGACTTTTACTATCAAATGTGGATGACAAGGTTTGACACAGTAGATAATGACTCGGCACTAATTCCAGGTTGAGCTGTAGATGCCTATTAGGAAACTAAAGAAAATCTACATGCTACTTCACAAATTAGTCTGATTTTATTGCTGTGATTTTTTGGATTTGATTGTGTTTGTATTTTTTGTATCAATGTTTCGGATCACACTCTGTGATCCATCATTAGGGTATTATCATTTTACTTCTTATGCTCTCTGATATCCTGATGATGGATCATGAAGTGTGATCCAAAACGTAGATACAAAAAATACAAACACAATCGAATCCAGAAACTCGCAACAATAATCTTAATAGATTGTGAAAATTTATTATCTCTAATAGTCTTATTTTAACAAATTCCCATTGAGGAAACATAAAAAACTGATAATATCACTAAGACATTCAGACTTCAAATTGAAAGCTCCAAGGATTCAATGTTCTGATGATCTCAGTTGAAGGGAAAACAAATTGGTCAAGAGTTACAGCAGTCAAGTTTAACCTTTTTGACATGATAGACTCATCTTATGGTGTATTTGAAATTGTCAGTCGCTGTCAACATTTCCATCTTAAGTAAGAGAAAGGCATGGAATAAATAAGGTTTGGAATTTGGTGGTCATTCTTATCTCTCATGAAAATTTTATGAGAGTTTGGTCATTTTAGTGACTTTCATTTGACATTTCAAGAAAAATATAAATTGAGAGATTTTTTTTTTTAATTTATTAATTTTTTAAAATAAAATCTTTTATACTAAATTTTTTAATTAATCATACATATTAAATAAAAAATATATAATTTCTCTCTTTCATATAATGCAAATAATTTAGTTACATTTTAAAATATATTAATATTTATCATTTAAATTAACAAAGTATTTTAAAAATGAATCATAATTCTTAAAAATTTCAATAAACAATTAAAATACATAATTATATAAAATAAAAAATAATTTAATCTTTAATAAAAATTTATTTTATTTTTAGAAGAAAATATTAATTAATGTGCTATAGTCATTAAAGATCAATATTTTTTTATTTGTAAAAGAGAAAATCTTCTTCAAAATAAAATTTCATAAGAATTCAAAAAATTTATTATTGAACTTGAAACTTTTTATTAAACAAGTAAATTTAAAGATAAAAAATAGATAGACAAACAATGATAAATCTAAAGTGCATATCATTACATATAAGGTAAAACAAAATGATGTATTTTGAAAAAAATATGAAAATCTTGTTATTTCATTAGTCATTGATATCCTCTCTCTATATATATTTAAAAAATGAATGTAAAATTAAAAAAAACAATGCTAACTAATAGTAATTGCAAAAAAATTAAATTTAATGTTACAAAATTTATAAATTCATAATAAAAAAATATTCAACATAATCTTATTAAAAATATTTTAAAAGTTAAAAACAATTATATTCTATTTTGAAAAGATTCTAAATTAATATATATTTTTATAATAAATATTATAAATCATATATTAATATAAAACAATGACAATTATTAGACCTAAATGTCATAATCTTCAATTTACTCTTATATTCAAGATAATCTTATTAAAAACAATTACATTTTATCTTTTTTGAAAAGAGTCTAAATTAATTTATATTTTTATAATAAACATTATAAAATGTTATATATTAATATTATAAATTAAAATATTGTATTATATTCACCTATAATATTTTTTTACAGTTTACTAATAATTTAAAATGTTATATGTACGGTTATAAAAAAATATAGCAAAAACGTCACATAGACCATCAAATTCCAAGCCTTCATTAAACAATTATTAAAATGTCCAATTTTTTGGAATTCAATGCTACTAATGATTGAGATAAGTGGCACAAATTTGTTGATTAAATCCAAAAAAGTTGAAGACTTTGCTTCTTTCTTTATGTTACATTTTCATAATTGCAAATTAAACCATTATAATGACTTTAAAAAGTGACTTATTCATTCATTGTGATTTATATGTTAGAAAATAGATCATATTTCTAGAAAAGTAAAGAAAAACATACTTAAAATGTGGTTTAATTTAAATAATTAATTTTCAATCATAACTATCAATTAGTTATGGGGAAAGTTATAAATTTAAGTGTTAGTATTTGGTGTTGTACTCTATTGTATAAAATGTTATATTATAATGTAATTAAAGAATTATTTAGTTGTAGTGCATCTAGGAGGTGTGTTTAGCCATATTAGATAATTATTTGGGGTCACTTGTTAAGTTGTATTATAACATTGATTATTATTTTATGTGTGGGGGACATAGGATAATGATTCAATATTTGGAGAAAATATTTAATAATGTGAAAACTTAGAACCCAATATTGAATGAGAGGTCACTGGTTTTGTGTTCTCATTGTTTTGTAGCACATGGTTTTATCTTACCACTTAGTTGTATTTGTGTGAGCTTGTGTCTGGGTAAGTGCAAAAATATGGGGGGCCAAAAAGTGGCCAATTTACTTTTTCATCTTGAAATAGTGAAAATGTGAGCATGTTATAGTAAAGTGCACTCATGTTATGGGTTGGTAGTGACCAAGCCTAGGCTCAGTCATTACCAAGCCATAACACAAGTGTGTTATAATGCGCTCGCGTTATGGTTTAAATTTAAAAAAATGTGTGCATTTTGAGTTTAGAAAATGTGCATTTTTGAAATAAAAAAATATTTTCAAAATGCGAGTGCATTATAGCATGCTCGCATTTTGGTCTACATTGAAATTTTCTTCTTTTTTTCTTGTCTCTTTCTTCTTGTTATCTTTTAGGGAAACTATATGGACATTTACTTTCTTATACTTTAAGTTATATTTCATGTATATAGTTTTAGGATGTTTGAGAGTGGCTTCAGATCTCAAGGAGTTATAATTCAAATTCTAGTTTTTTGAAGATCTTACAATTTTTCAAACATAGCCAAATTTTAGTAATCAACATGTCAAATATCAGTAATCAAGAGGTCAAATTTTAGTAATCAACAAGTTGTATATCTTTCTCACTCTATCTCACTGATTGTTTATCCCTTATGCTCTAGACCTCTCTCTCACACTCTCTCCTTCCCTCTATACTTCTATCTATCTCACCTCTCTCTCTCTCTCCATCCCTCCCTCTATTCCTCCTTCCCTCTTTCCCTCTCTAATTTTCTTTATCTCACCCTATCTATCTCCCCCTCTCTCTTCCTCCCACCCACCTTCCCTTTCTACTTCACTCTATCTAACTTGTAGACACATAAAAAGTTCTGATTGATACTAGTTATGTATCTGATTATGATTAACTAACACCATTTCTTCCAAAATCCTCTCAAATTGACCATTTAATTAAATAATCAACATTATTAAAATCAACAAATTTAGCTATTAATCAAATAAGTAAATTTATTTGATTAATTCATCCTTCTTCTAACTAATTATTCATTTTATTTAATTAAATCAAATCATTTAATTAAATCCTCTCTTAATCCTCTCATTTGATTAAAAATCAATCAAATCAAATGTCACATCTCCTAATTCACTCCAATTAATTAATTCTGGATTAATTAATCCTAAATCAACTTTCTAATCATCATTATCAATTCCTCCAATTTTTAACTCCTCAAGACTTAAATCAACTCATGGTCAACTAACCAGGTTGCACCTGAAAATAATTTCAATTAATTATCTAATTCCTCTATTTTCCCTCACTAAGGCATATTCCTCTCAACCAACTCTCATTCAATTTCCCTCTAAAGGATTTCAAAAATCTATCACATCCTCTTACATTTGCATTTAATTCTCTTACAACCTTTCAAATCCTCTTACATTCTCTCAAATATCATTCAATTCCTCTTACACAAATTTCAAATTCTCAACCAACATTTACTTCTCTTCCATCCTCCTCCACTCACACATTTCCCAAAATGTGCTCCACCCTCATGTAATAGAATTGTGACACTTGGCACATTCTCATTGGCTCTCAATTTATCCCACATTCACCAATTTCCTTCATTCTTAAACCCTTGGCTTCTATAAATAGAGGAATCCTTTTCATAATATGGATCCACAACTTCATGCATTATCACTATAGTCTTTTGAGTTCTTAGCATTCCATCATTTTCATCTATTTTAGCTAGATTATAGTCAGATTTCATCTTTGAATCATCTTCAACTTCATCAAGCTTATCAAGGGATTGGGAAAGGGCTTCTTTCCACATCAAAGGAGCACCACTCCCCCTATGGGATGGAGGTTTAGCTAGTTCAATTTAGATTACATGCAATAATTGATTTAGTTTCTTGTTTAATTCATATTTTCTCTTGAATTAGCTAAAGAATTTCATATGGAGCATTAAATTTTCTATTCTAACTTGTTTGAAATTGTTTTGTTGATCAATTGTTAGCTGGTGCAAGTTTGGTGTTCACATTTTGGCACTATTTTTTCCATTTTTTGCAACCACAGGGGAGTGACGCTTCCTTTCTGCAAATGCAACGCTGTAGAGTGTCACTTTTAACATCCAATGCCACATTTTTCATGTTGCGTCGCATTCACACGCTTCTTTCACGCTGCTTTTGAATCATCATTGCATATGTTTTCTCTATCTTCTATCTGACTTTCTTTCCATAGAGCGTCACATTTGAAATTGTGCTTCATTCGCACTCTTTGTTTCTGCAGAGTGTCAATTTTGCATTCATCAGAATGCCACATTTGTTTTTCAGCACCGCATTTGAAATTTGCAGAGTGTCACATTTGCAAGAAGCAACAGAGGGTCAAAGTTTGAAGACTTAAAATCATTTTTTAATGCTCTTTGTGACAATTTCCAGGCTTCAATTTTTGCATTTCAATTTTTAGGACCAACTAGATTCAATTTGGACTTAAAAATAACCCAGAACTCAAGCTTTTCCAAGTTGGTTAAAATTGAATCATAGATACTAGAATTTTGATTTGGTCTAAAATTGAACAACCAACTCTCACACTCAAATTTGGTGCTATAAAAAGAACTCATTTATTGCTTTTGAGGACTAAAAAGAACTCGTGTTTGTTCTATTTTGTAATCTTCGCTACAAACTCTTATCATTTGAATGCATATTCACTTCTCTTGTGCTTCACAGTGATCTTGAGAATAAAAAGCATTTTAGTGGCATTGGGTTGTCTAAAATATTGCCTCCACATTTCAAATTTGGGTGTTTAAAAATTGAACAAAGCTTGCTAGTGTGAAAAAGGCATCGCATGTGTTCTCTCTTTGTTCATGCAAACAAAGATTGATCGAACTACAGATGTACTTACTCACTATTGTTCACCTTTAGAGGGCCTG
Source organism: Sequoia sempervirens (assembly GCA_007258455.2). Taxonomy (NCBI): domain Eukaryota; kingdom Viridiplantae; phylum Streptophyta; class Pinopsida; order Cupressales; family Cupressaceae; genus Sequoia; species Sequoia sempervirens. The sequence goes on along the minus strand of VDFB02058242.1, from coordinate 654,988,382 downwards.
ACTTGGTGGGAAAAAGTAATCACCCCAAGGGAATGACCCAAGTAGTAACAAGCATAAGCCAAACTCTTCTAAACTGCTATACAAATTTGTCGTTGCAAGGAAAGTTTGCAATCAACAGAGTGATGCATGATGCTAGCTCTCTCCCAGTATCTTTATGATGCATAAAGCCCTTGTTCTAAGGGTTGGGAGACCTCTTGAGGGAGTTTATCATAGTTTCATCTGAATCAGATTCCCTTATTATGAACCCTTGTGTAATAGCCAAAAATCCCAATATTTGTTGGCATCAGGAGGTCAGACCTCTAGAGCCATCCCACATATTTGTGGTTCTTAGTAGAGATGAAAAGTTCATCATGGGAGATTCATGAGAATTGAAGCTTGGATGACCTATAGAAGTGAGTGCTATGGAGGGGATCTAGTGTGTTCAAGCTTCTAATCATCCGCTCTGAATAAGCGCAATTGGAGAAATCCAAGTGGGAATTCAACTGTAAATATTATCTCTTCTATCCTAGAGTTGTGCATTATTTTGAAATCAAAACACTTTGCTTGGATTTAAAACATTGGAAAACAAACATTCAACAAATCATCAGAATTTCAAACCCTTTAGAAAGAGCAAATACCTTTGAAAAATCCAAGTACTACTGCTTGTCCCTAAGGATTCTATCAGGTTAGAGGCTTCTAAGTATTTGGACCTATATCTCAATTTTCTCTCTCTAAAGTTAATATTAAGGAACTATTGCCTTGATTCTCTTGATTTCCACATAATGGACCTTGTGGGATGGAAAGAAATTGAGACATAGACATTTAGTTTGAAAAACTAAGAAAGAAAGTGTTTGTGGTAAAAATAATTCATTAATCAAGATGAAATCAATTGAACCCCACACATGTGCTTGTTTATCTTTTGTCTTATGAGAAAACATTGATCTTTTGGTTTGAAGTACTCTTAGGGAAAAGCATGTTCTTCAAAACTTTTGTATTGTAAACAAGTCCCTCTTAGGTTCATTTAGGATCAAAACAACCAATCATTTCATCCATCTCAAACATCAATCAAATCCCGTCTCACAAAAAACTTTTGAACCATTGGAAAAATCATTCATACTAGACTTTTGGTAAAATCCTTCAAATCAACATCAAAACCACCTTGTTTGGCTAAGTGTGTGTGAATGAATCCTTCCTAATACATCTAGTTAAATTATCATCCTTGTGGACAAGTTTATTCCAAGATAACATCCAACATCTTGGGGTTTATAAGTCCACTATCTAAATAAAATAAAATCCAATCCAAATCAAAAAATCCAAAGAATCCTAAATTCTAGTATTCCTCCAAGGGTCTTAAAGGTTCAACAACCATATCTCTAACCCTTTCATCCTTCATCTCATCATTGGTCCTAAATTCCTTTAAGGTCAAGAAGGTCAAAACACAAGAACATGGAATATAAACTTGATTCATACATCATGAGTAATCTAAATCAACCAAACTATCAAAGCCTTACAATGCCAATGGAAATTATCAAAACTCACATTTATACAATCCATACATGGGATCATTATCTCCTACAAACCTCAATGGTACAACAAATGTGAGTATGCCCCATCTAAATTTTGGAACACCTTTCCCTATGGTAGATTTAAATCAAAGTCCAAACCTACAAATCTATCAACCAAACAATCAATGCTTGAGTCTTCAACAAAACAACATTATCCCACCAAATCCATACATGCCAAATGTGAATATACCAAGTACAAGTTTACCAAACATGAAAGTTTCAAATCCATGACACTTGGGAAACTTTGGGATAGATATGTTTGTGAATCATCCAAATGTTGTTCAAATTCTAAACAATATGTTAATGATTCCATGTATTGATCCAAGTCAAGGTATCACCATGCAAAATAAAAGTTACCTAAATCAAGGCAATATGATTCCCAACCACAAAAATGTTCAATTTCAACCTATAATGCCAAATCTAAATGTCATCCCAAATCGGAACATTATCCAAAACCAATTTTTCCATGATCCCATACAAACACCACAACTATACATTCCAAATCTGCTTGAACAAAAACCAAATCAACTATATCAAGGGTATCAACATCAAAATCAAGATCAAATTTTATGAGATCAAATTGCTACACTTACCAAAATAGTTGATTCATTGCACCAAGAGACATATCCAACCAAAAATCAATACATTCTTCCATTGGTTAAACCATGTCATCAAAACATTGAGTTTGTCCCCAACCACATCAGGAACAAACTCTCCAATGTCAAGAGGTGGGATATAAAGATCAAAAACATCAACAACACAACCAATCACCACATCTCTAAGATCAATCACAACAATAATCACCTCAATAAGCACAAATCTCACAAGATCACAAATGTGAATACAACCCTTTTGGAGTACCAAACGAACTAGTGCTAAGAAAGCTAGTTAATGCAAAACTCATCACTTTTACAAAAGAAAGTGCTTTCAAATCTGTCCTAAACTTCCCTTGGAATAGGGGTAAATATTATTGTGAGTATCATATAGAAAATATTCATAAAACATCAAATTGTATTCAACTCAAAAATATCATCCAAGACCTTATTGATCAAGAAATAATAATTGTTGAGGAAAATGATCAAGATTCAACCACTAGTGATAGCAGTGACAATCTCTCCACCCCAATTGTTGAAAACAATGATCAAGATCTATCCATCAATGAGCACCTTGAAGATGTTTCTACCTCATCCAATGATCAAATCAACATATATCAAGAGTCACTTTTCAATCATGATCAAAATCCACCAACAATACCCAACAATGATCCAATTCAAGAAATGTTAACATCATTTGATCCTATGGTTGAAAACATTGACAATCTCTCCACCACAATTGTTGAAAATGATGATCAAGATCTATCCATCAATGAAAGCCTTGAAGATGCTTTTACCTCATTTGATGATCAACTCAACATACATCAAGACTCACTTTTTAGTCATGATCAAAACCCCTCAACAATATTCAACAATGATCTATTTCAAGGAGTGTTAGAATTATTTGATCTTATTGACATAATCCATGATCCATCAACTAATGATCATATTGAAAATGTCTCTACATCACCTAATGAGTTAGAGGACATATCTCAAGAATTCACTCCAAAGCATGATCAACATCTTTCACCATAGTGTAGCAATGGTCCTTTCCAAGACATATTGGCATCCTTTGACCTCATGGTTGTAGATATTGAAGGAATCTTCAACTCCATACTTGATCCAAATCCACTCAAAGCTTGAGAGGATATTGAGCCACTTCCCATTCCTAATGAAGATATCCAAGAACCCTTTATAAGCAATCCATTCTTTGAAAATGACCCATGTCAAGAACTTGATCCAAAGCATGTCAAAAGAAATTCCAAAATTAATCAAGATCAAGAATTTGTATCTCCAAGATACTACAATGATCTAATGGACGCTCTCCAATCTATACAAGATGTTGCAAATTATGATCATATCCATATAGCACATATTCCTCCATCTACCCATGAGATGCTTACTCCTAATGGACATGTGGATGATCTTCATTCAAAACAAGAGTCTCATACTCTTGATATCATTACCAAGGAACAAGAGTCTCCTACTCTTAACATTTTTACACATGATCAAGTTATAGCAAAATATAGAGACATATCATAAATGGGTCATGAAGAAGGCTTCTACAAAAGTTGTGAATCAAAAACATCCTATGAAGGCATATCAAAAATGAATCATGAGGGAGAATTTTATGTGAGCAGTGAATCATCAACACCTCTTGAAGAAGCATTAAAATCTGATATTTCACAAGATCAAGCCAAAGATATGAATGAGGAGTTATCCCACTTATGGAGGATCCTATCATTTATAAACTTGGATAACTTACCTTTTTTAGGGCAAGCTATCTTATCAATGAAGAAGTTATCACCTTTCAAGATGCACAACAGAGCAGAGAAGAAGTAGCACCTTATTTCCAAGGTAAATCATATCCTATTGCAAGTAAAAATTTTCAACAAAAGACTTATCAAGGCAAAGGATTAGGCCTACATGAACAGGGTATCCTAGAACTGATGCAGATTATTGGAAATCCTAAGCATCAAGGTCTTGGTTATTCAACAATTAAGGGATCTAAACATATCGGTGATACCTCTATAATACTGGGGGCAATTCTATCTAGTGCAAGCATCAACATAGGGAGCATGAAGAGTCCTTATGGTGAAACCAATGCCAATACTACAACTAGCCACGTCATGAATCTTCATCCACCCATCACTCCATCCAAAAATTAGGACTAACATCAAAAGAAAGATGTGAATCAAAGCAAGAAGAGCATCATGAAAGGAAAAGAAGTAGAAAAGTATGAAGGACAAAACAAATACAAGTGGATACCAAAGAATACAAAGAAATATTATCCCTATCAAACTCCATTAGTCAAAGAAACTATGGGGAAAAATAAAAAATTGAAAAGTATCCATCAAATATTTCCACAAAGGAAAAAGCAAGCTTCTCAAACAACGTATAAAGTATATCAAGTGTTTGGTCCTAATTCCATACACACTTTCATATCCACCCATTACTGCTCATCTTCCCAAGTTTGGAGAGTCAAAGGTTCCAAACTATCTACCAATCCATCTCCTAGTCCTAAATACACAACACCATCCACACCTCCATGCATGATATCCAATTCTCACATTGACCATGTGTTGGCAATGACCCTTCATCATAAGGATTCAAAAGGCAATCTATCACGATGTGTGCACAAAGACAAAGTTAACTCTAGTATCAACAAAGCATATCAGGAATCTCAAAAGTTGCATTCAAGTGCATGTATCTTGGCAAAGAAACTTCTTCAAGTAGGATATCAATGGCACATTATGATAGAAGCATCTACATCAACACCACCAGGTGGTTCAGTATGAGCTTAAAATCAAAATAAAAATAAAAAATAAAAAAAATAAAAAACATAAAAAAATCATGAAAATACTAAAAATAAAAATCATCCTCTAGTGAAAACCACTGTGGTGGTGCTTTGGATAGGTACCATGATGAAAACCTAGCAGAAAAATGTCATGCGTAGAATCAAGCGTCTACATGCGCTAGTTTAGGTGGAAGCATCTCATCCCATCCATAATAAATCCAACATTCCATCCATCTCATCCATAATAAATCCATTCATCCATGAACCATTTCTCCAATCGATTTTCATCCATTGTCCACATTATCTTGATCTTGATAAATTTTGGTGTACACTTTACACTTGCTTATGGTAAACATCTTGATATGAGTCATTTTCATTGATCTTATCCTACCTAGCATTATCTAAGCCATGAAGCATTATCCAAATGAGCATTCTTTATTCAAACACATTATCCTATTGCAAGATAATCGATATCCCTCCATCCATACATCTATCCAAGCATCCACCCATGGCATTCCATATATTGCTAGACACTAGGGGTAGATATTTACATCTTACTTCGGGAATAAATCTTGATCTATATCTTCCAACTTATGTGGTGATTTGAACATTGGAAAACATGAAATCAAATTGGTCAAAGCACTTGTGAGCAAACATTCCAAATCGTTAGCCCATGGCACATTTTGACAAGAAGAAATTCCTTATCAAGCTTCATCTATCATCAAACATCGATCCAAACAATCAATATTAGTTGCATCTAACATGTGCTTCAACATCACATCAAATCATTCAAATAGATTTTGTTCCAAATCAAGCTTCACAATCTTGATCAAATCAAATAATCCATCATCATCTTGGAATATCCTTCCCAATCCTTGTGTTGCTTAACACTATCCTTGCATTGTTGTGTATCCTCAATAATGTTACCATCATCAATTCATCATCTTGGGATATCCTTCCCAGTCCTCATGTTTCTTAACACTATCCTTGTATTGTTGTGTATCCTCAATAATGTTATCATCATTAATCCATCAATCCAATTAATCAACCCTAGCTTGGTTTTCAACAAAATCCCAAAATAGATCACTGATATCATTACACATATCCATATCCAAATCATCAAAATCGTGCAAAAAATACAAAAATATTTATAAAACCAAGAAAATCCAAAAACATTCAAAATATATCAAAATTCAAAAAAAATCATAAAAAATACAAAAACATTCATAAATCTCAAAAAACACAAAAAATATTTAAATAACCCGAAAATTAAAAAAACAACCTCATAACATTTCAAAAACATTTAAAAAATCCAAATATTTGAAAAAATCCATCCATCTCATTTCGCTCCACCCGTAGTAATCTCATCCATAATAAATCAATCATCACCCCACCCTTTGGAGATACAAACAAAAAACAACCACAATAATCAGCAAAAACAAACTTTTAAATGCAAAATCAAACTCTTGATCATTTTATCAAACATGTCAATAAAACTTATATCAATGGCCTTTCAAACAACCTATCAACTTGACACCATCCAATAACATGTCCTAGGATGCATCCTTCCTATAATGGACATTATCTATTGGAAAAATACTTTGGATACTTATCCTAAACAAAACATATCCCTTCGGCTATAGGTATGAAAAACATTGACTTGTTTGTTTACTTGATATTTTCTTTTGATTTATCTTATTTTGCTCATTCCAATGAACTCTCGATGATATCTAATCAAAAAAATTTAGAGAGAAAGGAATGGGGCATTGATCATTATCTTTTTTCCTGTTGTGCTTGTTGGATATTCTTGTAATACAATCTTGGTCATACTAACTTTGTTCGGTTTGTAGGGAGGATGTTTTGGATGTCTTGTTGACTATTACATGGGAAGGTTTTTCTTTCTTATGTTTTGGTCTGAGATGTTTGAAATATCTAAATTACATCCTAATAAGGTTTCATATGTCACGTGTGAACAAGAATACTCCTATCTGTTTGTCGAGTCAAAGTCCATGGCACTAGATACCTACCATCTTGGTTGTCTATACCTTGATGCATCGTATCTATGTGTTTTATAAAACATAAGGAAAGTTATGCTCTTTACATCCCCAATCCTTGGATAAGCAACACATCATCATCATCCATTATCATATCTAATAAAGTCTTGATGATTCATAGACTTGTTGGACTTCTATATCATCTCAAAATCAAGGGTTGATCCCTCTTATTCTTCTTATTCTTCTATATTTACTAACATTTCTATCCAAGTATTGAATCTGTGTTATATAAAAATATACGTGAGGCTACCCATGGTCACTAATTCTCTATACATCATCAAATTTTTCTACATCAAACATTCAAGCTTTCTAGTCCTCTCTGAGTTGAACTAATCTTGAATCTTTATCATGAGATTGACCCTAAAATAAAAATTTTCACCAGATCTCTTGAGGAGGCAGTGTAGCAGTGCAATTTCTCATGCTGGGGTAGTAGTGGGGCATCCAAAAAAATGGAATTTTTTTAAATTTTGGATTAGTGGCAGTGTTATTCTTTGAACTGATGAAGCAAGTACCTCGCTTCAAAGAGGGGAAAAATGTAGACACGTAAAAAGTCTTGATTGATACTATGTATCTGATTCTGATTAAATAACACCATTTCTTCCAAAATCATCTTAAATTGACCATTTAATTGAATAATCAACATTATTAAAATCAACAAATTCAGCTATTAATCAAATAATTAAATTTATTTGATTAATTCATCCTTCTTCTAACTAATTATTCATTTTATTTAATTAAATCAGATCATTTAATTAAATCCTCTCTTAATCCTCTCATTTGATTAAAAATCAATCAAATCAAATGTCACATCTCCTAATTCACTCCAATTAATTAATTTTGGATTAATTAAATCCTAAATCAACTTTCTAATCATCATTATCAATTCCTCCAACTTTTAACTCCTCAAGAGTTAAATCAACTCATGGTCAACTAACCAGGTTTCACATGAAAATAATTTCAATTAATTATCTAATTCCTCTATTTTCCCTCACCAAGACATATTTTGAAGAATATTCCTCTCAACCAACTCTCATTCAATTTCCCTCCAAAGGATTTCAAAATTCTATCACATCCTCTTACATCTGCATTTAATTATTTTGCAACCTTTCAAATCCTCTTACATCCTCTCAAATCTCATTCAATTCCTCTTACACAAATTTCAAATTCTCAACCAACAACATTTACTTCTCTTCCATCCTACTCCACTAACACATTTCCCAAAATGTGCTCCATCCTCATCCAATAAAATTGTGACACTTGGAACATTCTCATTGGCTCTCAATTTATCCCACATTCACCAATTTCCTCCATTCTTCAACCCTTAGCTTATATAAATAGAGGTATCCTTTTCATAATATGGATCCACAACTTCATGCATTATCACTATAGTCTTTTGAGTTCTTAGCATTCCATCATTTTCATCCATTTTAGCTAGATTATATTCAAATTTCATCTTTGAGTCATCTTCAACTTCATCAAGCTTATCAAGGGATTGGGAAAGGGCTTCTTTCCAGATCAAAGGAGCACCACTCCCCCTATGGGATGGAAGTTTAGCTAGTTCATTTTAGATTATATTCAATCTTTGATTTAGTTTCTTGTTTATTTCATGTTTTCTCTTGAATTAGGTAAATAATTTCATAGGGAGCATGAGATTTTCTATTCTAACTTGTTTGACATTGTTTTGTTGATCAATTGTTAGCTGGTGTATGTTTTGTGCTCACATAACCTATCCCCCACCTTCCCTCTCTTCTTCTCTTTATCTAACCTATCCCTCTTCCTATCTCTCACCCTCCCTTATCTCTTTCCCTCTCTTAATCTCTCCTCCTTCCTCCTTCCCCCCTCTCTCATTTAGTCTCTATCTCACTTCTCTCTCCTGTTGTCCCTCTTCCCTTTCTACTTCTCTCTATCTCTCTCCGTCCACTCTATCTCCTCCTTCCTCTCCATCTCCTCTCATGTCCTCCATCATCCCCTTCCCTCCATTCCCCTCCCTCCTCCTTCCTTCCATTCCTCCACCATTCCATCCTTCCATTCCTCTTCCTCCTCTCCTTCTTTCTTCCTCCATTCCTTCCTCTGTCCTCCTCCATCTCCTCCACTCCTCTCCTCCTCCGATCTCCACCTTCCTCCTCTTTCTCATATTTTATGTAAGCTTCTCTCTTTCATCTCCTTAATCTTCATCACTCCATCATGTCCTCTTGGTTCTCGTCCACCTCTCTTCCTTCCTCCTTCCCCCCTCCTTCCTTCCTTCCATCTCTCCATTCCTTCCTTCCCTATCTCCATCCTCCCCTCCTTCCCTCTCTTGCTCTCCCTATCCATTCCTCCTCTCTCCATCTTCTCACTCTCCTCTCATTTATCCTCTGCCATTCATATTTTTCTGTGTCCCCTCTTTCATCTCATTTATATATGGCTATCTCATATCCTCTCTCCGTATCTGCCTCTCCGGCTACATCATCATGTTGCATCTCCAGTCTCACCTTCATCACTCATGCCATATATATATACATCTGTTCTTTGTCGGTATCTGTCCATCGCCATCATCATCGTATCTGTCTCGTCATGGCGCCATCATGCTGTGGTGGTATCATGCGGCGCCATCGTACCATCGCCCGCGGCCCATCTCCATTTATATCACAAATGCGGGCTGTCGTATCTGCATGTCATCATCATATTTATGTCGAGGTCATCGCATTTAATGGACATAATAAAATTTATATGTCACCGTCGTCATGCTCTCTCCTTCCCTCTTTAAATCTCCCCTATCTCTCTCTCCATCTCACCCTCTTTTCTTAATCTCCCAAACCCTATATCGAATATCATAAATCCCAATCCCTATACCCTATATCCTACACCCTCAAACCTCATCCCTATACCCTCAACCTTATAACCTATACCATGAACATTATCCCTTAACCATAAGAATAAACCCTAAACCCTCATTGTGTGAAAAAATTCCTCAAAGAAATGGGGTCTCATGATGATGTACATCACCATGAGACCCCATTTATTTGAGGAATTTTTTCATACAACAAGCACTACTTTGTCAATGTTACCACATTGAAGCATTAACAAGGTAGTGAGCTTAGTGCTCATTGTTCAGGGCCCATTTCTATGAAGGAATTTTTTCATACAACAAGCACTAAGCTCACTACCTTGTCAATGCAACTGCATTCACAAGATAGTGAGCTTAGTGCTCATTGTATGAAAAAATCCCTCAAAGAAATGGGGTCTCATGGTGATGTACATCACTGTGAGACCCCATTTTTTCATACAATTAGCACTACCTTGTCAATGTGTCAATGCATCAATGTGGTAGCATTGACAAGGTAGTGTTTGCTGTATGAAAAAATGCCTCAAAGAAATGGGGTCTCATGGTGATGTACATGATCACCCTGAGACCCCATTTCTTTGATGCATTTTTCATACAATGAGCACTTGTCAATGTGTCAATGTGGATGCATTGACAAGGTAGTGCTTGTTGTATGAAAAAATGCCTCAAAGAAATGGGGTTGGCAATATAGGGTTGAGGGATTAGGTTTATGGTTTTTAAGGTTTGAGGGATTAAGGGTTTAAGGGTTGAGGGATTAAGGATTTAAGGGTTGAGAGATTAAGGCTTTAAGGGTTGAGTGATTAGGGTTGAGGGTATAAGGTTGAGGGTATAGGGTTTAGGGTCCAATGTATAGGGTAGAGGTATGAGAATTGAGGGATGGACTAGTTTAATGTATAGGTTAGAGGGTTGAGGGGTTAAGGGTTTGAGGGTTGAGGGTTGACGATATAAGCTTGAGGATAAATAGTTGAGGGTAAAAGGTTGAGGGTATAGGGTTGATAGTATAAGGTTGAGGGTCCAATGCATAGGCTAGAGGTTTGAGAATTGAGAGTTGACTTGGTTTAATATATAGGTTAGAGGATTGAGGGATTAAGGGTTTAAGGGTCAAGGGTTTAGGGGTCGAGGGACTAAGGATTTAAGGGTTGAGAGTTTAAGGGATGAAGGATTAAGGGTTTAAAGGTTTAAGGGTTGAGGGATTAAGGGTTTAAGGATTCAGGGATGATGGTTGAGGGTATAAGGTATAGGGTTGAGAGAGAGAGAGAGGGAAAGAGGGAGTGGGATAGACCTGAGAGAGAGGAGAGGGAGAGAGGGAGAGAGAGGGAGATGGAGAGAGAGTGTGTGTGTGTGTGAGAGAGAGAGCGAGAAACGAAACATCACCGGGAGACCCCATTTCTTGGACCCATTTTTTCAAACAAGCAACTATGCTCCCAATTTCACCAAATTGGAAACCTAACTTGGCTTGTTTGAAAAATGGGTCCAAGAATGCCAATTTCACTGAATTGGAAAGCTAGTGGGCCTATTTGAAAAAATGGGTCCAAAAAATGGGGTACACCATCGGGAGACCCCATTTCTTGGACCCTTTTTTTAAACAAGCCAAGTTAGGAACTGCCAATTTCATTGAATTAGCAAGCAATAAGCCAAGTTAGGTTGCCAATTTTTCATCAAATTGGTAAGCAACATGCCAAGTTAGGTTGCCAATTTTTACCAAATTGGTAAGCACTAGCTTGCCAATTCAGTGAAATTGGTAACCTAAATTAGCCTATTTGAAAAAATGGGTCCAAGAAATGGGATCTCTTGGTGATGAAATGGGGTCTCCAAATGATTTACATCATCAGAAGACCCCATTTCTTGGACCCATTTTTTCAAATAGGTCACTACCTTGCCAATTTCACTGAATTAGCAAGCTAGTGGGCCCACTAGCTTGCCAATTTGGTGAAATTGGCAACCTAACTTGGCTTGTTTGAAAAAATGGGTCCAAGAAATGGGGTATTTCGGTGATTTACATCAACGGAAGACCCCATTTCTTGGACCCATTTTTTCAAATAGGCCACTACGTTCCCAATTTCATCGAATTGGCAAGCTAGTAGGCCCACTAGCTTGCCAACTCAATGAAATTGGCAACCTAATGCATTCCCAATTTTACCAAATCGACAAGCTGGTGGGCCCACTAGCTTGCCAATTCGGTGAAATTGGAAACCTAACATGGCCTATTTGAAAAAATGGGTCCAAGAAATGGGGTATCCCAGTGATGTGAATAGGCCCACTACCTTGCCAATTCGATGAAACTGGTAACCTAACTTGGCTTGTTTAAAAAACTGGGTCCAAGAACTAAGGTTTTAGGCTCACTAGCTTGCCAATTTGATGAAATTAGCAACCTAACTTGGCCTATTTGAAAAATTGGGTGCAAGAAATGGGGTCTCCTGGTGATGTAAATCATTGGGACACCCCATTTCTTGGACATAGTTTTTCAAATAGGTCACTACGTTGCCAATTTCACCGAATTGGTAAGCTAGTGGGCCCACTAGCTTGCCAATTCGATGAAATTGGCAACCTAACTTGGTCTATTTGAAAAAGAGGGTCCAAGAAATGAGGTCTTCGATGATGTAGGTGTTGGAAAGAGACACTGCAAATGTTTTATGGTGTTTTCATTGATGGAAACCCTAGTTGGTGATTTGATCCACACATCATCATTTGATCATACTAGTAGTCATATTTAAGATAGTCAAGGAAGAATAGAGCATCCGACAGTTTTGCATTCATTGATTCACACGAAGAGCTTTTGTTATTATTTTGAGTTGTGGATCTCAGGGAAGGTTGATCAATGTATGTTTTGTGTTATCTATGAATCATTAGTGCCTCGTATCAATTTGTGTGCAAATTAGGAGATCCTATTGATTAACTTTTTGTTCATTGGTGCTTGAAGGCTAACTCAGTTGACATAGCATATTAGAGATATTCGAGGAGTAATTATTCAAGTGTTTTTGTGTTTGAGCATTTTGGTTTGGGTCCTAACTAATTTGTGGCTGACTGTTGTGGATGTGCATTGAATATTACTCATGATTTGAGCTGACAGTTGTAAATATTTTTGAGTTCTATTGAAGTCGACATGTTGCAATTAAATCCTTAGTCATGGATATATATACACATCATTTTGATATATGAAATAGTGTTTTGATGTGTGTTGCTAATATCAAAAGGGTTATAGACTGATTATGCATAGTTTCACTTGTGCATTAAGGAGTTTGTGATGCAAGTTAGAGCAAAGTAGAGCAGAAGATCGATTGATGAGCCTAACGGGAACTATAATAAAGCATTTGTAGATGCTACTTTCTTAGTTCAATCTTTTGGATCTAATCCAAACTTCTATAAGGCAGTGAGCCTTTCTATTTTGAGTAGTGAGCTCTAGGCAATGTGCCTAAATGCAAGTGAATTCCCATTTTGTAAACATATTTTTGAGTATACTCAAATCATATTATGGATTGGCCACCCATCGTGGTTTTTCCCCTAACATGGTTTCCACGTAAAAATCCTTGTGTTATGGTATTGTGGTTGTTTGCTTTATGTTCATGCATATTTATTTTGGTTGAATGTTATAAGTGCTTTGAAGATCAGATTAATAAAGTTAATTTTTCACAACATTGATTCACCCTCCCTCTTAGTGTTGCTTGTTTTCAACAATTGGTATTAGAGCTGGTTCCTCAGAAGAAGTCTAACAACTTGGGGAAGATCTTGGAAATTATTTCAATGGATTCAAATTGTCTTCAACAACAACTTTTGGTGGCCCTAGATGATCTTGACTAGTCAAAATATGAGAATCAAGAATTGCAGGAAAGTCTCATGAATGCTGAAAAATTCATTCAATCATTGAAAGACAAAATCAATGAGTCAAGGGAGAAGAGAAAGGAACTCTGTGATCAGCTTACGTAGAAAGAAAGTAGAAGCATGGAAGATGAACAACTGAGTCAAGCCTTGAAGGAGAAGACAAAAGAATGTGAAAATTTTACTAGATAAAATGATGCTCTGAAGCATGAGAAGGAATCTATCATGATGAGGATGACCAAGGAAATTGAAGACAAAAATAAGAATGAAGAGAAGCTTGCATAGTCCTTGAAAGAAAAATTTGAAGAATGTAACCAAATTACTGATGGATTCAATCAATTGGAGCTTGAATTTAAACAATCTAAAAAAAATGAGGAAGTGCTTGAAAAGCAGATTGATGATCTCAGAGATGAACTTGCTACTGCAAATGAGTATAAGAAGAAGTTCAAAGTTAGCTCAGCCAAGCTTGATGAATTGATTAAAAGTTAGAGGACTGATGGTGACAAGCGAGGTCTCGATCATGAGGAAGGAGAAAGTTCCAGATCTAGACAAGGGAGATTTAGGCAAGGAAATTAGATGAATAGAGCTGGAAGGAATTCGGTAAGACAACCTAAGGCTTAAAGATTCAATGGTTACTATTTTACTTGCAATAAATTTGGTCATATGGCTTCTTAGTGTAGAATCAAGATGAATCCAAGTGGTCCATCATTCTCAGGTTAGTGCTTTAATTGCAATAATTTTGGTCATAAGTCAAATGAATGCAGAAATGTGATGAAAAAATTTCATAGAGATGTTAGATGTTATACATGCAATAGATTTGGCCATATTGCTAACTAGTTAGATCAAGAGAAAATTAGTGGAACAACTGGTCTGGATAGAGAAATGTTGTGTGCTATAACTGCAACAAATTTGGTCACATTGCTAGATTCTATTGGAGCATAAAAGGTTCAGTAAATCAAAACATACAGAAGGATGTTAAGGGAAAAGATAAAGTCACTACAGATGTGATCAAGAAGAAAATGCAGAAGAAATGGGTGAAGAAGAGTCCCTCTATTGAAGGAAATGTTCCTGCACCAAAATCTGCTTTTGGTAATTCCTTCAAGAATTAGTTTTAGGCCTTTTGGCCTAGGGGGAGCTATCAAGAAAATCTCTTAACCCCCTACCGGTATCTGACACTGGGATGTGGATAAATATAGTAAGTGCATAGATTCTCTACAGATGTTGTTGAATCAATTAGAGAGAGTATTATGTAGTATTGGAGGTCCGCAGAAGAATTATCATTCATAGTGCATGGAAATAGGGTAACCAGATGAGTTAGGGTAAAAAAATTTATTGCGACAAAAGGGTTAGGCTTGCAAGTGATAAAAGGTCATTTTTATCTCTCATTTGTCACTTTTCATTTTGAATAAAAGAAGTTTGGAGAGCTCTAAGGAGAACTTTGCTGAATTCTGGCAAGATTCAAGTGGGAAGGAGATTCAATGATCAAACTCTAATATGACAAAAATGTATTTATCAAAAAAAATTGCAAATTTGTCAATTTGTGAAAATGGCTACTCCATTGGTAGTTGAAGTCAAGGATAGACCCCACCCAAAATTCAAGTGGCATCCTTTTAAGTTTATTGAGATCGAGCCCTTAGGTGCATTTCTCATTTGTTCTGTACGACATCTTGCATATTGAAGACATTAGGGCATACATTCATGCAAATATTGAGGATTTAGGGAGCTTGCAATTGTTGAACTTGTATTCTAATCATATATTTGGAGAGGATTTATGTGTTAAGCCAGAATTCAAAACCATAGAAGAGAAGAAATTCATGAAATTTGTGAAATTCCCCGTGTTTGATGAAGGTGAATGGGTCTAATATATTTTGAGCCGAGTTCATGCTGAATTTATGTGGTTGAATATACCTTTTAATATTACAAAAGAGGCCATAAGTGCCGTTATAGGTTTAAATTCCTCCGGTGGGTTGTTGATCTTGAAGTCCGTAAAGAATCAGATGGTTACAAGTGCAACAGGTTCAAATTTTGACAAGAGAGCTATGACAATCGAAGATATCATTGAAGTGGATGTGAAATTTTCCTCAATTGTCATTGGTTACAAGATTTACCACTCCAGTTAGGATAAATCAGTATCCAGTACAGCTATTTATGTAGCATATCAGATGGTGAAGGAGAATGAAAATTATGACTTATGTGAGCTACTCAGGAGTCAGCTAATGGAGAATCTTGGTAAGATCAAGAAAGACAAGAAAAATTCCTTTAAGTATGGTAATCTGTTGTTATGTTTGTTCTTTTACTTCATGAATGAAGTTCTAGGTGTTGGGAAAGTAATACTGGCAAGGTGGTCAACCTGTAGTTGTTCAAATTAGAGATATGTTGTATGGAATTGGAGATAGTCAAGTGAGAAAAACTGCCCTTTGGGGATACTTCAAGAACTTTAAGAGTGTGATGGAAGTAAGAGAAAGAATTCCTACTTCTATTGTGGAGAAGTATAATGACACAATCTATTTTATGGTGGACATTGATCAATGCCTAATGGAAGCTACTGATTGTAGAATGGTCTAGATTATGCCAATGGGCTATGAAGTTGAGGAGAATATCTTGGAATTGTATGCACAACATTTGTTAAGTAAGCCTCTGGATCTAGTAGAAGAGAGGTTTGGAACTTATGCAGAAAAGAATATGCAAATCCATGAGCTGTTGAAGAAACCTATGATTGTCAAGAGAGTAAGGAAAGAAGTGGAAGTCTTTGTAGAGAGCATTGGTATATCTACATAAGTAGTGAGAGAAGCCAGAAGGATGAGAGAACAAGATGAAGCAGAAAAAGAGCCACCTAGAACTGAATTTGATAGTTTGGCAACATCCTCTGCTCGAACTAGATCAACAAGGAGCTTTGCATCCCTATCCACCCATGGAATGAAGCCAATCCCTATGAAAACTCAAGCTAAGGAATCCAGTAAGAGGAAGAAGAATAAGAGCACAAGAGTCTATGAAGCTATCTTAGAAGATGAGGAGACTGAATCTAATGAAGATGTGAGAGAAATAAAGCATATGGGCTCCTAGGCAATAAAGGTAACTAAGAGCAAGTCCTTCAGTGAAGAAGAGAAAGAAAAGAAGAAGGTGAAGATTGAAAAACCTGGTATGTTAGTAGAAGTAGAGAAAGCTTTGGTCAAGGATGTTGGAATCATGTGCCTCAATCTCACAGGCTGTAACCTCTGGAAGAGAAAAGTCGCTATGACATTCTTGTTGTCTAGCCGACTAGCAGTTTAACCTTGTGTATTGCTCATGTCGCTGAGACAATACTTCTATCTTTCCGAATGGATCTATCACTATGACATGGAGACTCGGTGAGATCTCGTATCGATATGGAATGTCTCGCCGATAGAAGGGTTTGTTATCGGGTGTCTAGCAGATGTCGGGGTGACTCTTGGTGAACAGTAGTCATCGGGGTAACTTGGAAGCCTCGATAAGAAGTCTTACTGATGTGTGAATGTCTCACCGATAGCATATGGCTATTGGTGTAACATAAGGGTTCAGTAGGAAGTCTTGGCGACCAGGAGAAGTCTCACCGATAAGCAAGAGTCATCAGGGTGACTTGAACTCTCAGGAAGATCTATTGGTGACTAGGAGATGTCTGGCCGATGGTATACACTTGGAGTAACTCAAGGGTCTCGGCATGAAGTCTTGGCGATATGTGAAGTCTTGCCAATATTGCTCATGGTCATCGGAGAAACTCATATATGTCAGAATGATGTCTCGGCGACAATAGGAAGTCTTGCCAATATCGGCATGACCTTTGGTTTGTCTAGCTGATGTGGAAATTGACATGACTTGCTCTTATCGGCATGAAGTCTTGGTGACTAGGAGATGTCTTAGCAAATGGAGTCATCAAAGAAACACAAGGACTTCGATATGACCTCTCAGTGAAAGTCAAATGTCTTGCCGACTTGGTATGACATGTTCGCTTAGTGTGATGTTTTGGCAAAAGATGTTTGTCTCACCAAATGGAATCCTCACATCGGCATGACTTGAAGACTTCGGTATGAAGTCTTAGTGAACATAGAATGTTTGGCCGACATAACACTTCAGGGTAGCATGGAGGCATCAGTATTATCTCTTGGTGAAGAGCGATTGTCTTGCCAATGGGAATCCTGATGTCGCTATGACTCTTGGCGACTGCTTGGTGTTCGGTATGACTTGAGGGCTTGGTGTAATCTCCTGGAAAAAGTGATATGTCTTTCCGAATGTTGGACTTTTTGGAGTGACCTTTGAACATCGGTATGATGTCTCATCAAATGGCAATTGTCTTACAAATGAGAAAGTTGAGGTTGATGTGACTTGGGAACTTCAGTAAGATGTCTTGGTGACAAGGGGAAGTCTGAGCGATAGCTTTCTAGACTCGGTGTAACGTCATGCCAATAGTGAAGACTCTTGGCGATAAAGACGATATGAGCTCTGTGGCATTGGGGAGACACAGTTAGTGTCTCACTAAAATGTGACACATGTTGAACATCTTTTGACCAAGCGAAGACTGTCCTATGTGGTACGATTTGGACCAATTAGAGAAAGCAGGATGTGAACCGTTTGCTAAACCGTTTTTGTGTGGAAGTTGGAAAACTAAAGCATGAGGAAGTGGAAACATCTAATGATGCTAGGCTGGATGATTCATATGTTCTAATCCGATAGTTGGAAAAGGAGGATTTCATAGCGCCTGTAGAGAACGAATGTATATACGTCTACATTGGACATTCTGAAGTAGATAGAAGATAAGCCAAGGAGATGAAGAGCCGAGAGCCACAGAGAGAGAATGATAGAGAGGACCGAGGGGCTGGCCGAAAGGCTGAAGCCATGAGGTTGAAGGAGAGGATTGAGAGGCAGAGTTAAGCTGCTAGAATCTCTCATGATCATGATTGCTTTGGTTGATCTCTCAAGGATAGTTTTGCTACTAGTTGTATCCAGAATGAACAAGATTAATCTTTGAAAAGCTAAGAGCCTGAAACTGTATTGTAACTTTCTGTTGCTGAATAATACAATGGATCAAACTTTGAAGAGTGGGGTTTTTCATCCAAAAGGGTTTTCCCCATGTAAAATCTTTGTGTTTTGTTTTTCATAGTATCTTTCATCTGTGTTGTTGCTTGCTATTTAATTTACTTGTGTTTTTCTCAGAAGGATCAATGTGGGAAGTAATCTGTCTGTTTCTGCTTTAGGACATAGTTGTACATGTCTTTGAGGTAACTTGATCAAAATTAAAGTTACTGAAGGCACTACTATTTGGATTTTTCATTACATGCCCTCCATTGATTTCCTTATAAGTGGTATCAGAGCCTTCTTTTGGTTGTTGGTTCTAGATATTTCTCCTATGAAGATTTGTTAGCTTGATAGGCTGGAGGAAATCCAGAGGAATGGACTGATGTTTTGATCCTTTATTCTGAGACGACATGTAGCTTGAAGTACAGTCAAGATGGAAAAAGGAGTTGATCATATTGTGATTTGTGTCTCCTAGCTGGTAGAGGTATAACCGTGGAGTATGATGTGGATTTCTTTGCTCTGTGGCTATGTAGCAGTAAAGCTTTCATATTGGGTGTTTGTCTGAGAGGATCCTTGATGATATGGAGAAGCCTTCTTTATTTCTTAGCCATGGAAGAAAGTGCTTATGCTAGGTGGTGGTTCCTGTTGTTGGAAAGAATTGTTTCCTGTTAACCTCAGATAAAGGCTATGGAGTTAATCATTAGATGATTTGCAACCTTCTAAAATAGCCTTTCTCTCTTTCTCAGATGCATGTACATGGTAGTGGTTTTAGAGTTGGTCTGAAAGGGGCCTGGATTCTCCTGAATTGCTGGTTTCTTTCTAAGGATGCTTTGTACTTGCATGGCTCTATGGTTTTATAGGTTTTACACTGTTAAGAAAAACTTGTGATCATGTGGAGTTGTTGTTAAGCTATTGTCTAGACATTGGCCTTTTGGGGTGTTGCTGGATGAGGTAGTTGCAATTCTGCATGCATGCTTAGTGCATGGCTTGAGGAGGTATGATTTCTTCTCTACATGGGAGTGTTGGTACGTGATTTGTCACTCAACATTTTTGTGGTGGTACTTGAGGGTTCCTTGATTATGGTGCTTGTTGTGGACATGATTGGAAAATCAGATTTGGCGTGATCTGGTGTTTGAGTCATGTTGTCTATGTGGTTATTCTCTTTGATATCTCAGTTTTGCATTTCCAATGCGATGATGGGTTTGTACGTTTCTGTTGAATGGATCTATGGGTTGTGGAATGTTGTGGGCTGTCTTTACCTACATGTTTGCTATGAGACAACTCGGAAGTGGACTATCTATATCCATGAGGTTGATTCATTGTTGGTACAAACTTGTTAGCTAGCCTTGTTTGTGGTCACTTGTGCATTGGTGTGGTTCTTTGAGATGAGAGGATGGATACTATTGAGTACCTGAATAGTTGGTTATGGGAACCTGCAACAGGTGGTCATGATGCTTGGAGAGCTCAGGTGTCATGTTTCAGTGGGAGCTCTAGCAATGATTATGGATTCATCACATGGTGGTGAATAGTCTTCTTTAGTGTTGTAGATGTTTCTTGGGAGAGCTCTTAGATCCTGTTGCTGCAGAAGGGTTCTTTCGCATTTTCATGGACATTACTTGAAGATGTGCAACATCTTGGATCCATGGAGGACTCTTGGAGTCTTTGGCTAAGGTGTTGGTGGTGCTTGACAGGTGATGTTGTTTTTTAAGTCTATTTGCTTTATGTCATGGTATACTCTTGTTTGTGCATTGGAGTTTTGGCATTGTGCATTGTACTTGAGACAATGGAAAAGTCACTTGAAGCATGGGATCTCCTATGGGGATGTGTAGATCATGGTGTCATGATAAGTTACTGATTCAGATGATTGGAGCTTTGACAGTGATTTGGTAATTCTTCTGTATTGAGTGCTTTGATTATTTGCTTGATACTTCGTGATAGTGTAGTAATACAGTTGAAGTTTAGCATGAGATGATCGATTACTAGTACTCATGGATACATGAAGAATAAGGTGAGGGTGTTTTTTCTCTTATGAGAGACGTGTTGCTAATTGTTACTCCTAATGAAGTTTTTCAACAGAAAGTCTGAGAATCCTACACCTTGGTTGAACATGAGTTCAATAAGAGACCTATGAGGAGATTGCTCTTGGATTAGTCATAATGACTTGCATATCTTGAAAGGAGTATTCTTGTTCCCACGTTTGGTCTACTCGACAGTTTATCTGAAAGGTATTTGGCCCATTATATTTTTCAAATGTGTTTTATGTTCACCTTCATGATATGGATCTTGAATTGTAGTCTAATGGTTCTGAAGGATTCATAGTGGAAGTTGTTGATCTAGGTGGATCTTTAGGACCTGAAATTGAAGTGTTCTAGTTTCTCTCAGAAGCAGTGCCATTGCGTAGAGCACAAAATTCTGAATCTGGCGCAACTTGAACAAGCGGAAAAGGAGTTCGTTTTCCTGAGTTACGTGCAATCAAAGTTCAGTCAACCTTGGACTAGGAGGCCATCCAAAAGGTGAAAATCTGACAAACTCAGAATTGGCCAAAAGCGGTGTTAGTTCAGAGGGCTCATCGACATGATCACAATAAAGTTTGTTTCATCAAATTCCAAGTCCGTATGTCTGAGATATCGCTGGTCAAAGCCCGGTCAAAGGCTGGTCAACTCAGCTATCAGGAACGAGGAAAAAGGTGGAGAATTAATCATCATAAAATTGGTCAAAGTTGACGTCATCGCAAAGAGCTCGTCGTCACGATTCCAACAACATTCGTTTCGTGCAAATCGGATGTCGTGTGCGCGAGTTAGAGCTAGTCAAAGTTTCCAGTTGACCAAGGTACCATGAGGTACAGTTGCTGACGTCAGCATGATGTCATCCTGTTGACCTGGCAAATGGGTCATCATACGGATGATGATGTGGATGAATGGGGTCTTGACACGTGGCATCCATATAGTCCGTACATGTGATGTGGCGTGGTGACATGGCTGATGACGTCATCAAAGTCGATGAATTGGGCGATGACACGTGTCCTTCTGATGACGTGGCAGATGCAGTCAGCAGGTGACGTGGACAAGTTCATCGAATGGCTTTCGAACACGTGGCAGTGAATTGGTATAGTGATGTGGCAGTCATCGACATGGCGGATGCTGACTGTGTTCTCCTGGCGAATCCCTGATTCACATGTGGCGTCTCCTTCGTCTATGTTAGTTCGGCGTTCGTTGGTAAAAAGTTTTGTGGCCCATGTGGGATTCAAACACACAACCACCCATACACGAAATACATGCTCAACTGTTGGACCGAACACCGTCCGGTTTACCAAATATGGGCGTCGGTGTGTTTTGGCGTGATTTTATTTGGGAGTTCATTTTAAAAATGGTTGGCGGGGGTTTTGAACCCCGAACCGGCCGGGTATTAAAATATATACCCACCGTTGAGCCAGCAATGCTGTTTAATATATGTGTGGCATGGGTTTTGTAAGTGATGTGATTAAGCCAAATGGCTAACAATTCACCATTGTAAGGTTATTAGGTGGGGATTTTAAGTTAAATAAAAACAAACCCCCCTAACCACTAACCACTAAGAGCCCGAATGTATACAAAGGGCATAAAACAAGATTTAATTGTTTTATTAAAAGGGGGGATTATTGTTGCTTTACGTAAAAATGGGTGAATTGGTTTTTAATTTTCCATTTAAGGGGAAAATGCCAAGTCAGGTGGTTTTGGTGGTTTTAACCACATAGGCACAACTTCAAGTATAAAAGGGAGGAGTCTTGGAGTATTTTTCATCATCACTTTTCAAGTGAGTTCATTCTCCTCTTGTTTTCCATTCTCTCGGTCATGAGAGCCTTTTGTGAGAGAGAATTTCAGTGGGAGTTAGGAGAATATTTATAGTGATGTATTGTGATGTTTTGAGTCTTGTAGTAGATCCTATTAGGAAAAGTTAGTTTTCTTCCTCTTTGTTAGTCATCCCTAGCCTTGAGAGCTTTTGAGAGGGGTGTGAGTGAGAGACTTTTGTATGACTTTGTGGAAAGGCTACAAGATGTTGTAAGCAGTGTTGCAAGAGGCTCCAGTGGAGATTGTGCTGCCATTTTGAACATTTCAATAGATTGGTCACTCGATTGAGCTTGACCCGGAGACGTAGTCACGTTGTGGCGAACTCCGTAATCAAATTGGTGTCTTCTTATCTCTCTCTTGGTTCTATCTTTTGAATTCTCTATTTAAAGTTCTTGCTACTCTATTGGTGATGTCTTTATGCCTTTGTTCATAATCACTTAAGAAATTTTTGTCATAGATCCCTTCCGCTTTATAGATCAAGTGGTATCAGAGCTTTGTTTGGCTGGTTTGCAGGAGTGATTGTGAATCATTTTGCTATTGGTGGACATTTGGAGTTTGGAGCAAAGATGGCATCAGAAAAGGGTGAATCTTCCAGGCTGACATTGACCCCATCCATGGTGGATGATTTCATATCAATGAAAGGCATGGTTGAAGAACTCTATCGAGACCATCGAGAGAAGGCTGATAGGATGCAAGAGTTGGAAGAAGCCAATCGATGCCTGCAAATGGAGAATGCAGAACTTCAGCGGTTGTTGGAGGAATCCAACATGGAGAAGGAAAGACTGCAAATGCTGTTGCAGGACATCTTAGAGGAGCAGAACAGGAGAAGTCCTCCTATATCAGGGAGTGGACACATATGTGGTTTTTGTCCACATTCTGAGGATACATCATCCTCATACTCCCCGCTTACACCACCTGATAGTACGGGAGCTTCTTCAGCGACGAGGCTCGTGGCTAGATTTGCTTGTGGCCATGATTGGGCTAACTCTCCTGGTGCAGTAGAGTGTGCTTACTGTCAACAAATGGAGTACCTTCAGACTCTAAATCTGCCTGATAGTGACAGTAATTATCTCGAAGCCTCTTCTTCCATCAAACAGAAGAAGTCAACAGAGGACGAGCAAGACACTTTTTCACACTTCGAGAAGCACACAAGAGGCATAGGATCGAAGCTACTTGAGAAGATGGGCTTCAAAGGGAAAGGCTTTGGTATTTTTGAGCAAGGCATCACCAATCCGATCGAGGCGAAGAAGCGACCACGGTACCAAGGATTGGGATTCAGAGGAGGAGATGAACAATCCTCTAGAGTTTGGAATTTCTGCAACCACTGTGACATCGGTGGACATTGGGAGGCAAAGTGTTGGAAGCTACATCTAGAGCTTCATCGTCAATCGAGGTCTACTGAGAGACCCAACCACTAGAAAGTTAAGGAGATGAAAGCGAAGCTGGAAGTAGCTACCACTTTTGAGGCAGTCCCAGGAGAAATTCAACCACAGTTTGAGCAACCTGTGAAAGAGAGTTCCTTTGAATAGCTTCGTAGGAGCTGGGAACAACGCTCATCAAACTAGTATATCAGCTTGTGTGTGTTTATTACATATTTTGTAGTGTGATGAATATGTTGATAAGCTAGTATTATTTTGTGAGCTCTGAATAAACTTGTTTGTAATAATTTTTATTAAGTTGTATTTCTCTAGAGATTGAGAATTTGTAAGGCTCTTGGAAGCCATGTCTTGTAATCTGGAAAGAGAATACTTTGTAACTTCTTACTGCAGGATAGCAATTTGTTTTTTCTTGTAGTTTCTTTCAGTGCAAAGCTTCAGTTGAAGAGCACTTTTCAAGACAGAGTTGTTGAGAATGGTCAACAGTGACCTTGTATGTTCTCAGCTTGAAGACTCAGTGATGGTCATTTTCAGGATAAGTCTGAATTCAGTTGGAGTTCTTGAAGGATTTATTGATGACCTTGTTGCTTCAGATGGACGAGACCCGAGCTGTGGTGGAGCCTTGAATCAGCTGTTCTAAGTACCAAGGTGAAGGAATATTTTAGGCTGAGGCACAAATCCGTGCTCGAGTAATTGGAGGAGCGACAGAAGCAAGCTAGAAGAAGGTGAGAGATGCAGAATGCGAACTACCTGTAAGAAGCACTGGGGGATAGGTTTATCATACTCAGTTTTTACTTCTTGCTTTGGGTGTTTTAAGTTTCATTTTTGAACTACATCATGAGGAGTTGTGAATTCCTGCATTGTTGAAGTGTAAGACCCCGACAGGCAGATATGGCAGTGTGTTCTGGTGATTCAGATCATGGCAAATGGCAAGATGCTGAATGCGAGATTATTGAAGGAACTATACACTTTTGGAGGACCAAAAGTTCTTTAGTGGGGAGGTTTGATCCAGGTGGATCTTCAGGACCTGAAATTGAAGTGTTCCAGTTTCTCTCAGAAGCAGTGCCATTGCGTACAACACAAAATTCTGAATCTGGCGAACTTGAACAGGCGAAAAAGGAGTTCATTTGCCTGAGTTACGTGCAATCAAAGTTCGATCAACCTTGGACTAGGAGGCCATTCAAAAGGTGAAAATATGACCAACTCAGAATCAGCCAAAAGCGGTG
Organism: Sequoia sempervirens; assembly: GCA_007258455.2. Lineage (NCBI taxonomy): Eukaryota > Viridiplantae > Streptophyta > Pinopsida > Cupressales > Cupressaceae > Sequoia > Sequoia sempervirens. The sequence continues at coordinate 654,963,297 of VDFB02058242.1, read as the reverse complement.
TCAGTTCAGAGGGCTCATCGACACGATCACAATAAAGTTTGTTTCATCAAATTCCAAGTCCGTATGTCCGAGATATCGCTGGTCAAAGCCCGGTCAAAGGCTGGTCAACTCAGCTATCAGGAACGAGAAAAAAGGTGGAAAATTCATCATCACCAAATTGGTCAAAGTTGATGTCATCGCAAAGAGCTCGTCGTCACGATTCGAACGACATTTGTTTCGCACAAATCAAACGTCGTGTGCACAAGTTAGAGCCAGTCAAAGTTTCCAGTTGACCAAGGTACCATGAGGTACGGTTGCTGATGTTAGCATGATGTCATCCTGTTGACTTGGCGGATGGGTCATCATACGGATGAGGACATGGACCAATGGGGTCTTGACACGTGGTAGTCCATACAGTCCGTACATGTGATGTGGCGTGGTGACATGGTTGATGACGTCATCAAAGTTGACGAATTGGGTGATGACATGTGTCCTTCTGATGACGTGGTAGATGCAGTCAACAGGTGACATGGACAAGTTCATTGAATGGCCTTCAGACACATGGCAGTGAGTTGGCATAGTTATGTGGAAGTTATCGACATGGCGGATGCTAACTGTGTTCTCCTGGCGAATCCCTGATTGACATGTGGCATCTCCTTTGTCTGCATTCGTTCAACGTTCGTTGGTAAAAAGTTTTGTGGCTCGCGTGGGATTCAAACACACAACCACCCATACGCAAAATACATGCTCAGCCGTTGGACCGAACACCGTTCGGTTTACCAGATATGGGCGTCGGTGTGTTTTGGCATGATTTTATTTGGGAGTTCATTTTCAAAATGGCTGGCGGGGGTTTTGAACCCCGAACTGGCCGGGTATTAAAATATATACCTACCGTTGAGCCAACAATGCGGTTTAATATATGTGTGGCACGGGTTTTGTAAGTGATGTGATTAAGCCAAATGGCTAACAATTCACCATTTTAAGGTTATTAGGTGGGGATTTTAAGTTAAATAAAAACAAACCCCCCTAACCACTAACCACTAAGAGCCCGAATGTATACAAAGGGCATAAAACAAGATTTAATTGTTTTATTAAAAGGGGGGATTATTGTTGTTTTATGTAAAAATGGGTGAATTGGTTTTTAATTTTCCATTTAAGGGGAAAATGCCAAGTCAGGTGGTTTTGGTGGTTTTAACCACATAGGCCCAACTTCAAGTATAAAAGGGAGGAGTCTTGGAGTATTTTTCATCATCACTTTTCAAGTGAGTTCATTCTCCTCTTGTTTTCCATTCTCTCGGCCGCGAGAGCCTTTTGTGAGAGAGAATTTCAGTGGGAGTTAAGAGAATATTTATAGTGATGTATTGTGATGTTTTGAGTCTTGTAGTAGATCCTATTAGGCAAAGTTAGTTTTCTTCCTCTTTGTTAGTCATCCCTAGCCTTGAGAGCTTTTGAGAGGGGTGTGAGTGAGAGACTTTTGTATGACTTTGTGGAAAGGCTACAAGATGTTGTAAGCAGTGTTGCAAGAGGCTCCAGTGGAGATTGTACTGCCATTTTGAACATTTCAATAGATTGGTCACTCGATTGAGCTCGACCTGGAGATGTAGTCATGTTGTGGCAAACTCCGTAATCAAATCGGTGTCTTCTTATCTCTCTCTTGGTTCTATGTTTTGAATTCTCTATTTAAAGTTCCTGCTACTCTATTGGTGATGTCTTTACGCCTTTGTTCATAATCACTTAAGCAACGTTTTTCATAGATCCCTTCCGCTTTACAGATCAAGTGGTATCAGAGTTTTGTTTGGCTGGTTTGCAGGAGTGATTGTGAATCATTTTGCTATTGGTGGACATTTGGAGTTTGGAGCAAAGATGGCATCAGAAAAGGGTGAATCTTCCAAGCTAACATTGACCCCATCCATGGTGGATGATTTCATATCAATGAAAGGCATGGTTGAAGAACTCTATTGAGACCATCGAGAGAAGGCTGATAGGATGCAAGAGTTGGAAGAAGCCAATCGATGCCTGCAAACGGAGAATGCAGAACTTCAGCGGTTGTTGGAGGAATCCAACATGGAGAAGGAAAGACTACAAATGCTGTTGTAGGACATCTTAGAGGAGCAGAACAGGAGAAGTCCTCCTATATCAGGGAGTGGACACATATGTGGTTTTTGTACACATTTCGAGGATACATCATCCTCATAGTCCCCGCTTACACCACCTGATAGTACGGGAGCTGCTTCAGCGACGAGGCTCGTGGCTAGATTTGCTTGTGGCCATGATTGGGCTAACTCTCCTCGTGCAGTAGAGTGTGCTTACTGTTGACAGATGGAGTACCTTTAGATTCTAAATCTGCATGATAGTGACAGTAATTATCTCGAAGCCTCTTCTTCCATCAAACAGAAGAAGTCAACAGAGGACGAGCAAGACACTTTTGCACACTTCGAGAAGCACACAAGAGGCATAGGATCGAAGCTACTCAAGAAGATGGGCTTCAAAGGGAAAGGCTTTGGTATTTATAAGCAAGGCATTACCAATCCGATCGAGGTGAAGAAGCGACCATGGTACCAAGGATTGGGATTCAGAGGAGGAGATGAACAATCCTCTAGAGTTCGGAATTTCTGCAACCACTGCGTCATCAGTGGACATTGGGAGGCAAAGTGTTGGAAGCTACATCTAGAGCTTCATCGTCAATCGAGGTCTACTGAGAGACCCAACCACCAGAAAGTTAAGGAGATGAAAGCAGAGCTGGAAGTAGCTACCACTTTTGAGCAGTCCCAGGAGAAATTCAACCACAGCTTGAGCAACCTGCGAAAGAGAATTCCTTTGAACAGCTTCGTAGGAGCTGGGAACAACGCTCATCAAACTAGTATATCATCTTATGTGTGTTTATTACATCTTTTGTAGTGTGATGAATATGGTGATAAGCTAGTATTGTTTTGTGAGCTCTGAATAAAATTGTTTGTAATAATTTTTATGATGTTGTATTTCTCTAGAGATTGAGAATTTGTAAGGCTCTTGGAAGCCATGTCTTGTAATCTGGAAAGAGAATACTTTGTAACTTCTTAATTCAGGATAGCAATTTGTTTTTTCTTGCAGTTTCTTTCAATTGCAAAACTTCAGTTGAAGAGCACTTTTCAAGACAGAGTTGTTGAGAATGGTCCACAGTGACCTTGTATGTTCTCAGCTTGAAGACTCAGTGATGGTCATTTTCAGGATAAGTCTAAATTCGGTTGCAGTTCTTGAAGGATTTATCGATGACCTTGTTGCTTCAGATGGAGGAGACCCGAGCTATGGTGGAGCCTTGAATCAGCTATTCTGAAGTACCAAGGTGAAGGAATATTTTAGGCTGAGGCGCAAATCCGTGCTCGAGTAATTGGAGGAGCGACAAAAGCAAGCTAGAAGAAGGTGAGTGATGCAGAATGCGAACTACCTATAAGAAGCACTAGGGGATAGGTTTATCATACTTAGTTTTTACTTCTTGCTTTGGGTGTTTTAAGTTTCATTTTTGAACTACATCATGAGGAGTTGTGAATTCCTGCATTGTTGAAGTGTAAGACCCTGACAGGCAGATATGGCAGTGTGTTCTGGTGATTCAGATCATGGAAAATGGCAAGATGCTGAATGCGAGATTATTGAAAGAACTATACACTTTTGGAGGACCAAAAGTTCTTCAGTGGGGAGGTTTGATCTAGGTGGATCTTCAGGACCTGAAATTGAAGTGTTCCAATTTCTCTCGGAAGCAGTGCCATCGTGTAGAGCACATAATTCTAAATTTGGTGCAACTTGAACAGGTGAAAAAGGAGTTCGTTTTCCTGAGTTACGTGCAATCAAAGTTCAGTCAACCTTGGACTAGGAGGCCATCCAAAAGGTGAAAATCTAACCAACTTAGAATCGGCCAAAAGCGGTGTCAGTTTGGAGGGCTCATCGACCTGATCACAATAAAGTTTGTTTCATCAAATTCCAAGTCTGTATGTCCGAGATATCGCTAGTAAAATCCTGGTCAAAGGTTGGTCAACTCAGCTATCAGGAACGGGAAAAAAAGGTGGAAAATTCATCATCACCAAATTGGTCAAAGTTGACGTCATCACAAAGAGCTCATCGTCATGATTCCAATGACATTTGTTTCGTGCAAATCGGATGTGTGCACGAGTTAGAGCCAGTCAAAGTTTCCAGTTGACCAAGGTACCATGAGGTACGGTTGCTGATGTTAGCATGATGTCATCCTATTGAATTGGCAGATGGGTCATCATACAGATGATGACATGGACCAATGGGGTCTTAACATGTGGTAGTCCATACAGTCTGTACATGTGATGTGGCGTGGTGACATGGCTGATGACGTCATCAAAGTTGGCGAATTGGGTGATGACACATGTCCTTCTGATGACGTGGCAGATGCAGTCAGCAGGTGACGTGGACAAGTTCATCAAATGGCCTTCGGACATGTGGCAGTGAGTTGGCATAGTGATGTGGCAGTCATCGACATGGCGGATGTTGACTGTGTTCTCCTGGCGAATCCCTGATTGACATGTGGCATCTCCTTCGTCTGCGTTCATTCGACGTTCGTTGGTAAAAATTTTTGTGGCCCGCGTGGGATTCAAACACACAACCACCCATACACGAAATACATGCTCAGCCGTTGGACTAAACACTGTCCGGTTTACCAAATATGGGCATCAGTGTGTTTTGGCATGATTTTATTTGGGAGTTCATTTTAAAAATGGCTGGCGGGGGTTTTGAACCCTGAACCGGCCGGGTATTAAAATATATACCCACCGTTGAGCTAGCAATACAATTTAATATATGTGTGGCACGGGTTTTGTAAGTGATGTGATTAAGCCAAATGGCTAACAATTCACCATTTTAAGGTTATTAGGTGGGGATTTTAAGTTAAATAAAAACAAACCCCCCTAACCACTAACCACTAAGAGCCCGAATGTATACAAAGGGCACGGAACAAGATTTAATTGTTTGATTAAAAGGGGGGATTATTGTTGTTTTATGTAAAAATGGGTGAATTGGTTTTTAATTTTCCATTTAAGGGGAAAATGCCAAGTTAGGTGGTTTTGGTGGTTTTAACCACATAGGCCTAACTTCAAGTATAAAAGGGAGGAGTCTTGAGTATTTTTCATCATCACTTTTCAAGTGAGTTCATTCTCCTCTTGTTTTCCATTCTCTCCTATGAGAGCCTTTTGTGAGAGAGAATTTCAGTGGGAGTTAGGAGAATATTTATAGTGATGTATTGTGATGTTCTGAGTCTTGTAGTAGATCCTATTAGGCAAAGTTAGTTTTCTTCCTCTTTGTTAGTCATCCCTAGCCTTGAGAGCTTTTGAGAGGGGTGTGAGTGAGAGACTTTTGTATGACTTTGTGGAAAGGCTACAAGATGTTGTAAGCAGTGTTGCAAGAGGCTCCAGTGGAGATTGTACTGCCATTTTGAACATTTCAATAGATTGGTCACTCGATTGAGCTCGACCCGGAGACGTAGTCACATTGTGGCAAACTCCGTAATCAAATCGGTGTCTTCTTATCTCTCTCTTGGTTCTATGTTTTGAATTCTCTATTTAAAGTTCCTGCTACTCTATTGGTGATGTCTTTATGCCTTTGTTCATAATCACTTAAGCAACGTTTGTCATAGATCCCTTCCGCTTTATAGATCAGTTGTACAATTTTGTTTTATCTCCTTGTTACTAATGAGAATTGGTAGGAGATGTTGTATGGGCCGATTTTCTGAAATGGGGAATGAAGTAGCTTGATCTTCATTGAAAAGCTTACATCCATGTTTTAAAGTCGATCTTGGTGGTTGAATGAATGGATGTTGTTAAGGTTTTTTATTTTGGGGTATGAAGAAGATCATTCTTGACATAGCTGGCTATTAGAAGTGTATGTAGAAGGATGTTCTACAGGAAGATGATGTGCAGAGTTTCTCTCTGTGGCCATGAAGGTTTGTGGTGAGAGAAATGTTTCTTGTGGCAGGTTGTTGCAGGTTGTGCATGTCATTGTAGATATTTATTTGGTACTACATGGTTACATTTTCTATGTACTATTATTGGTAGACTTGTGATGCCTTTGATCTTTTAGATTTGGATTACTTAGGTAGTGGGAGTTCCTGTATGTGTCTTGTCTTCTTCTACTGGTTGACACTGGAACTTGTATTTGCTGTTAATAGATTGGCAGAAGTCTACTAATGGTGATACCTTTAAGGTATGTGAGATTGGATGGAATAGCATGAGCTGTGAGTGCTATTTTCAATCCCGTCAGTTTATCAGTTGGATGGAAACAGTCATTCTGATTGTTGTTGTAACTGGTGTTATTTATCTTGTTTCTAGAGAATGACTTCATGGTTGTGTTCTATTTGAGGCTTTGAAGTTGATATTACTTTTGTATAGCATTTGAGCACAGTGAAGTGGTAGCAGTATCTTGTTGGTAATATCACTGGGATCTTTTGCTTGTGTTCATTGGAATAGTGCTTATTCACCTTGGCTTGTATCCTTATTCCACAGGTGGCATGTTGGAAGATGACATGATTGTTGCCTGGATGATGGACATCTTGGATGTTGCAGAAAAATTCTTGATGGAGCATGAGAGCATGTTGAGATCTATGTGGTTTCTTGGAGGGCTATGATCGGTTCCCTTGTTGACAATGAGTTGGAATTGCATGCCTGGTCTTTGTTGTAGATTATCGGGTTGATCATTATCTATGGAAACATGTTGATCAGGTGTCTTGAGTGTTGTAAGGTTTTGAACTGGTGGAGCTAGTGTGATCTTAGTTCCTGGTTGCTTTGGAGGTGCCTGTGTGATCTTCGTCAAGTGGGAGATTGTTGGAATCATGTGCCTCAATCTCATAGGCTGTAACCTCTGGAAGAGAAAAGTCACTGTGAAATTCTTGTTGTCTGGCTAACTGGCAGTTTAACCTTGTGTATTGCTCATGTTGCTGAGACAATACTTTTGTCTTGCCGAATGGACCTATCACTATGACATGGAGACTCGGTGAGATCTCTTACCGATATGGAATGTCTCACCGACAGAAGGGTTTGTTATTGGGTGTCTAACAGATGTTAGGGTGAATCTTGGTGAATAGTAGTCATCGGGGTAACTTGGAAGCCATAGTAAGAAGTCTTACCGATGTGTGAATGTCTCACTGATAGCATATGGCTATCGAGGTAACATAAGGGTTCGGCAGGAAGTCTTGGTGACCGCGAGAAGTCTCACCGATAAGCAAGAGTCATCAGGGTGACTTGAACTCTTGGGATGATCTCTTGGCGACTAGGAGATGTTTGGCCGACAGCATACACTTGGAGTAACTCAAGGGTCTTGGCATGAAGTCTTGGCGATATGTGAAGTCTTGTCGATATTGCTCATGGTCATCGGGGAAACTCATATATGTCAGAATTATGTCTCGATGACAATAGGAAGTCTTGCCGTTATCAACATGACCTTTGGTCTGTCTGGCTGATGTGGAAATTGGCATGACTTGCTCCTATTGGCATGAAGTCTTGGCGAAAGGGAGATGTCTCAGCGAATGGAGTCATCGAAGAAACACAAGGACTTTAGTATGACCTCTTAGTGAAAGTCAAATGTCTTGCCAACTTTGTATGACATGTTCGCTTGGTGTGATGTCTTGGCGAAAGATGTTTGTCTCACCGAATGGAATCCTCATGTTGGCATGAATTGAAGACTTCAATATGAAGTCTTAGCAAACACAGAATGTTTGGCTGACAGGAGACTTCAGGGTAACATGGAGGCATTGGTATTATCTCTTGGCAAAGAGCGATTGTCTTGCCGATGGGAATCCTGATGTCGGTATGACTTGAGGTCTTGGTGTAATCTCCTAGTGAAAGTGATATGTCTTGCCGACTATTGGACTTTTTAGAGTGACCTTTGAACATCGGTATGATGTCTCATTGAATGGCGATTGTATCGCTGATGAGAAAGCTGAGGTCAATGTGACTTGGGAACTTCAATAAGATGTCTTGGCAAAAAATGGAAGTCTGAGCGATAGCTTTATGGACTCGGTGTAACATCTTGCTAATAGTGAAGACTCTTGGCGATAAAGACAATATGAGCTCTATGGCATCGGGGAGACACGGTTAGTGTCTCACTGACATGTGACACAGGTTGAACGTCTTTTGACCAAGTGAAGACTATCCTACGTGGTGCGATTTGGACCAATCAGAGAAAGTAGGATGTGAATCATTTGTTGAACCATTTCTGTGTGGAAGTTGGAAAAATAAAGCATGAGGAAGTGGAAACATCTAATGATGCTAGGCTGGATGATTCACATGTTTTGATCCAACAGTTGGAAAAGGACGATTTCATAGTGCCTGTAGACAATGAATGTATATACATATGCATTGGACATTTTGAAGTAGATAGAAGATAAGCCAAGGAGTTGAAGAGCCAAGAGTCAGAGAGAGAACGATAGAGAGAGGACCGAGTGGCTGGCCAAAAGGCCGAAGCCATGAGGTTGAAGGAGAGGATTGAGAGGCAGAGTTAAGCTGTTGGAATCTTTTGTGATCATGATTGCTTTGGTTGATGTCTTAGGGATAGTTTTGCTACTAGTTGTATCCAGAATGAACAAGATCTAATCTCTGAAAGGCTAAGAGCTTGAAACTGTATTGTAACTTTTTGTTGCTGAATAATACAATGGCTCAAACTTTGAAGAGTGGGGTTTTTCACCCGAAAGGGTTTTCCCCATGTAAAATCTTTGTGTTTTTTTTTCCTTAGTATCTTTCATCTATGTTGTTGCTTGCTGTTGAATTTACTTTTGTTTTTCTTAGAAGGATCAATGTGGGAAATAAACTGTGTCTATTTCCGCTTTAGGACATAGTTGTACGTGTCTTTGAGGCAACCCGATCAAAATTAAATTTACCAAAGGCACTACTATTTGGAGTTTTCATTACATGCGCTCCATTGTTTTCCTTACAAAGGATGGAAATCTTAAGCTGCTTTGTAAATGGTATGGAATGTTTGATAAATCCAGTCAAAGAATTCTTGAGGAGGCTACAATAAAGAATTTGAATATTTTCAACAAGTTTCTAGCTGAAATAATGTCTAGATTAGCTAAAATCATATATGAAGTTTTGGAAACAAGGAGAGTGAATGCTAGAACAAAAGAAGAACAAATGAGAGAACGAATTATTGCAGATATATGTTTGGTAATGTCTATTGAGGAAATTAAGTCAATCCTAAATAAAGCCTAGAAGTAATTCAAGAGCAAGACAAGGGTGAACAAGCTTATGATCAGAAAAACTGAAGAGGTAGCTGAAGAAACTAAGAAAATCCTGGAAGCATTTTTGCTAAGGAACATAATGAATGTTGTAATTGAAGAAGTGCATGTTGAAGGTATTGCATCTAGTCTAATGAATGAAGAGGTAAATGAAGATACAATTGAGGATACTCAAATTCCTCCTAATGTGCATGATACAAAAGATCCTATGGAGACTGAAGCTCCTAAGGTTGTGTTAGTGGAAGAAAAGGAGATGTCAAGTGAAGAAGTTGAGGTCCCTAAAGGCAAACAAGAAATGATACCTAAAGAATCATTAGTTGAAGAAGAGAAGGTTCAAGTAAAGGAAGTTCTAGTGGAAGAAAGAGACATTGCAGAGGTAGTGAAGAAATTGTTGGTAGAACAATATGAAGAATTTGACCCTGAATTCATTAAAGGTCCTATCGACCTATCCACTCTGTCCCTAATTCAGAAAATGAAGGTTGCATCATTTTCCCAGGCGAAGGCTAGAGAAGAATTGTTAAAGTCTCACATTGACGATAGTGAAATTTTGAATCTTGCATCTGGAGTTCTAGAGAAAATCGTGCCCACTCATGTCAAGGATCCATCTGATTCCTCTTTTGGTGAATTGAAGAAGCTTATTAATTCTGTAAGTACTTATTTTGAGTTCCTTGAGAAGTCAGCCATGGTTAAAGTTCATAAGGAATTTGATGGTAAGAGATTCAGTAGGTTGAAAGGAATGATAGCTAATGATAAATCTCTGTTAGCTACCTGTATGAAGAATATTCAAAGTGCTCTATCTGAAGGTGGAAAGATCTATAAGTCATGTTTTGTTTTGTCTAAATTTATCGAGGACAATGAGGAGAAGGTTAAGGATCTTGAAAAATAGTTAGCTGCTATTTCTAAAACTTTTGATCCTTTAGCTGATGGTGTTGGAAGGAAAGAAGGTCAGGTGATATCTCTACTTGACAAGATAAGGAGCTTGAAGCATGACAATGACAAAATTTTGGAAAGAGCATTTGAGTTTAGAGGCCTAATTGGTCTGAAGATGGAAACAATGTTGAGTGCATTAAAGGAAGCTGGATATGCTATGGTGGTCAGTGATCTAGTGAACCTTGAATTAGTAGAAATACAATCTTATCCATTATGTGGTCACATGACAATTCTAGAGAGTCTCAAAAAGGATTGGGACACAAGCTTGCGTCTATTGAAGACAAATTTTGTAGATATTTGCAAGTTTGTGTAAGTTATAAAAGCATGTTTGTATAGTTTAAAGTTTTTTGGAATGTGGTTTCCCCATTTTTTCCATTGATGTCAAAGGGGGAGAGTAGTACAGTAAAAATGTTTATTCATCTTAGGGGGAGTTGTATTTTTGAGTTGTGACTAAAGATCTTTATGAATTTTTGAAGTTGGCAGTGTAATTCATGTTGGTACTGATCTGACACTTAGTCATTTTTCACTAAGTGTTTCCATCAATGCCAAAGGGGGAGATTTTTGGCAAGAGACACTGTAAATGTTTTTTGGTATTTTCATTGATGGCAGCCCTAGTCAGTGATTGGATCCAGACATCATCATTTGATCATACTGGCAGTTAGATCGAAGACAGTCAAGGAAGAATAGAGCATCTGACAGTTTTGTGTTCATCGATTCACATGAAGATTTTCTACTATTATTTTGAGTTGTGGATCTCAAGGAAGGTTAATCAATGTATGTTTTGTGTTATCTATGAATCATTAGTGCCTTGTATCGATTTTTGTGCAAATCAAGAGATCTGGTTGATTAAATTTTTGTTCATCAGTGCTTGAAGGCCGACTCGATTGACATAGCATATTATAGATATTTGAGGAGTAATTATTCAAATGTTTTTGTGTTTGAGCATTTTGGTTTGGGTCCTAACTATGTTGTGGCCAACCATTGTGAATGCACATTGAATATTACTCATGATTTGAGCCAACATTTGTAAATATTTTTGAGTTCTATTGAAGCCGACATGTTGCAATGAAATCCTTAGTCGTAGATGTATATATGATTGATTACATCATTTTGATATATAAAAAAAGTGTGTCGATGTGTGCTATGAATATCAGAAGGGTTATAGAGTGATTATGCACAATTTCACTTGTGTATTAAGGAATTTGTGATGTGAGTTAGAGTAGAGCAGAGCAGAAGCACATAATCAATCAGAAGGACAAAAGATTGATTGATGAGCCTAATCGAAACTATAATCAAGCATTTGTAGATGCTACTTTCTTAGTTCAATCTTTTGGATCTAATCCAAACTTCTATAAGGTAGTGAGCCTTTCTATTTTGAGTAGTGAGCTCTAGGTAGTGTGCTTGAATGCAAGTGCATTCCCATTTTGTAAACATATTTTTGAGTATACTTAGATCATATTATGGATTGGCCATCCATCGTGGTTTTTCCCCTAACAAGGGTTCCACGTAAAACTCCTTGTGTTATGGTGTTGTGGTTGTTTGCTTTATGTTCATGCATATTTCTTTTGGTTGAATGTTATAAGTGGTTTGAAGATCATATTAATAAAGTTAATTTTTCACAACACTAATTCACCCCCCTTTTAGTGTTGCTTGTTTCCAATAGTAGGCCAAGTTAGGTTGCCAATTTCATTGAATTAGCAAGCTAGTGGTCCCACTAGCTTGCCAATTCAATGAAATTGGCAACCTAACTTGGCCTATTTGAAGAAATGGGTCCAAGAAATGAGGTCTCCAGATGATGTAGGCCAAGTTATGTTTCCAATTTCATCGAATTGGTAAGCTAGTGTTCCCACTAGCTTGCTAATTCGGTGAAATTGGCAACCTAACTTGGCTTGTTTGAAAAAATGGGTCCAAGAAATGGGGTCTTCCTGTGATGTCAAATTGGCAACCTAACTTGGCCTATTTGAAAAAATGGGGTCTCCAATCACAAGGAGACCCCATTTCCTGGACCCATTTTATCAAATAGACCGCTATGTCGCTAACTTGAAATGGGGTCTCTCAGTGATTTACATCACCAGAAGACCCCATTTCTTAGACCCATTTTTTCAAACAAGACACTACATTGCCAATTTCATTGAATTGACAAGCTACTAGGCCCACTAGCTTGCTAATTTGGTGAAATTGTCAACCTAACTTGGCCTGTTTGAAAAAATGGGTCCAAGAAATTAGGTCTCCTGGTGATGTAAAATTTGACCCATTTTTTCAAACATGCCATTATGTTGCCAATTTCACTAAATTGGCAAGCTAGTGGGCCCACTAGCTTTCCAATTTGATGAAATTGCTAGCATAACTTGGCTTGTTTGAAAAAATGTGTCCAAAAAATGGGGTCGGCCCACTAGCTTGCCAATTCAGTGAAATTGGCAATCTAACTTGGCTTGTTTGAAAAAATGGGTCCAAGAAATGGGGTGTCCTAGATATTTACATCATTAGGAGACCCCATTTCTTAGACCCATTTTTTTAAATAGGCCAAGTTAGCAATGTAGTGGAATGTTTGAAAAAAATGGGGCCAAGAAATGGGGTCTCTCGATGATTTACATCACCAGGAGACCCCATTTCTTCGACCCATTTTTTCAAATAAGCCATGTTAGGTTTCTAACTTAATTGAATTAGCAAGCTAGTGCTTGCCAATTCGATGAAATTGACAACCTAACTTGTCCTATTTGGAAAAATGGGTCCAAGAAATGGGGTCTCCTGGTGATGTACCCCATTTCTTGGATCCATTTTTTCAAACAGACCACTACATTCCCAATTTCACCAAATTGGCAAGCTAGTGGGCCCACTAGCTTGCTAATTGGATGAACCTAGTGGGTTGTTTAAGAAAATGGGACCAAGAAGTGGGGTACATCACTGGGAGACCCCATTTCTTGGACCCATTTTTTCAAATAGGCCACTACGTTCCCAATTTCACCGAATTGGCAAGTTAATGGGCCCACTAGCTTGCCAATTTAGTGAAATTGGTAACCTACTATGTTCCCAATTTCATCAAATTGGCAAGCTAGCGGGCCCACTAGCTTTCTAATTTGGTGAAATTGACAACCTAACTTGGTCTATTTGAAAAAATGGGTCTAAGAAATGGGGTCTTCGATGATGTAATCATCGATAGACCCCATTTCTTGGACCCATTTTTTCAAATAGGCCACTATGTTGTCGTTTTCACTAAATTGGCAAGCTAGTAGGCCCTCTAGCTTGCCAATTAGATGAAAATGACAACCTAACTTGGCCTATTTGAAAAAATGGGTCAAAGAAATGGGGTCTCTTGGTGATGTAAATCACCATGAGACCCCATTTCTTGGAACCATTTTTTCAAATAGGTCACTATGTTGCCAATTTCATCAAATTGGTAAGCTAGTGGGCCACTAGCTTTCCAATTTAGTGAAATTGTCAACACAACTTGGCTTGTTTGAAAAAATGGGTCCAAGAAATGGGGTCTCTTGGTGATTTAGATCATCAAGAGTAAATCATTGAGAGACCCCATTTCTTGGACCCATTTTTTCAAATAGGCCAAGTTGCATTGCCAATTTCATTGAATTTCTTGGACCCATTTTTTCAAACATGCCAAGTTGCATTGCCATTTCTCCTAGTGATGTAATCACTGGGAGACCCCATTTATTGGACCCATTTTTTCAAACAAGCCAAGCTAAGTTGCCAATTTCACAGAATTGGCAAGCTAGTGGGCCCACTAGCTTGCCAATTTAGTGAAATTGGCAGCCTAACTTGGCCTGTTTGAAAAAGTGGAGTGGGGTCTCTTGGTGATGTAAAGCAGAGACCCCATTTCTTGGACCCATTTTTCAATCAAGCCACTAGCTTTCCAATTTCTTGAATTGGCAAGCTAGTGGGCCACTATTGGTGAAATTGGAAATGTAGTGGTTTGTTTGAAAAATGGGTCTAAAATGGGTCTTCTAGTGATTACATCATAGGGAGACCACATTTCATGGATCCATTTTTTCAAATAGGGCAAGTTAGCAGCGTGGTGGCCTATTTGAAAAAATGGCTCAAGAAATGGGTCTCAGAACCATTGGACCCATTTTTTCAAGCAAACCAAGTGACGTTGCCAATTTCATTGAATTGGCAAGCTTATGGGCCCACTAGCTTGCCAATTTGGTGAAATTAGCAATGTAATGACCTGTTTGAAAAAATGGGTCCAAGAAATGGGGTCTTTCGGTGATGTAAAATCACCAAGAGACCCCATTTCTTGGACCCATTTTTTCAAACAGGTCATTACATTGCCAATTTCACTAAATTGGCAAGCTAGTGGGCCCACTAACTTTCCAATTTGGTGAAATTTTCAACTTAACTTGGCCTGTTAGAAAAATAATGGGTCCAAGAAATAAGGTCTTCCTATGATGTAATGGGGTCTCTTGGTGATTTACATCATCGAGAGACCCCATTTCTTGGACTCATTTTTTCAAACATGCCTCTATGTTCCCAATTTCACTGAATTGGCAAGCTAGTGAGCCCACTAGCTTGCTAATTCGGTGAAATTTGCAACCTACCTTGGCATATTTTAAAAAATGGGGCCAAGAAATGGGGTCTCCCGGCAATGGACCCCTTTTTTCTTGGATTTCAAACAGGACACTATGTTACGAACTAGGCCTATTTGAAAAAAATGGGTCCAAGAAATGGGGTCTCTCGGTGATGTAAATCACTAGGAGACCCCATTTCTTGGACCTATTTTTTTAGACAGGCCAAGTTAGGTTGCCAGTTTCACCAAATTGGAAAGCTAGTGGGCCCACTAACTTGCCAATTTGGTGAAAGTTGAAATCTAACTTGGCTTGTTTGAAACAATCACCAAGAGACCCCATTTCTCGGACCTTTTTTTTAAACAGGCCAAGTTAGGTTGCCAATTTCACCGAATTGGCAAGCTAGTGGGCCCACTAGCTTTCCAATTTGGTGAAATTGGCAACATAGTGGCCTATTTGAAAAAATGGTTCCAAGAAATAAGGTCTCTCAGTGATTTACGTCATTGGGAGACCCCATTTCTTGGATACATTTTTTCAAATAGGCCATTTTAGGTTGCCAATTTCATCAAATCAGTAAGCTAGTGGTTGCCAATTTTGTGAAATTGGCAATGTAACTGTTCCTGTTTGAAAAAATGGGTCTAGGAAATAGGATCTCCTAGTGATGTACCCCATTTCTTGGATGCATTTTTCAAATAGGCCACTACATTCCCAATTTCACCGAATTGGCAAGCTAGTGGGCCCACTAGCTTGCCAATTTGGTGAAATTGGAAACCTAGTGGGCTCACTAGCTTGCCAATTTGGTGAAATTGGCAACCTAGTGAGCTCACTAGCTTGCCAATTTGATGAAATTAGCAATCTAGTGGGTTTTTTGAAGAAATGGGTTCAAGAAATGGGGTCTCCTGGTGATTTACATCACCGAGAGACCCCATTTCTTGGACCCATTTTTTTTAAACAACCCAAGTTACCTTGTAAATTTCACTGAATTGGCAAGCTAGTGGGCCCACTAGCTTTCCAGCCTAGTGGGATATTTGAAAAAATGGGTCCAAGAAACGGGGTCTCGTGATGATCTACACGGTGATTTAAGGTATTGCTCATTGTATGAAAAGATGCCTCAAAGAAATGGGGTCTTATGGTGATGTACATCACTGTGAGACCCCATTTCTTTGAGGCATCTTTTCATATAGTGAGCACTAAGATCACTACCTTTCCAATGTATCAATGCGGTAGCAATGACAGGGTAGTGCTCATGGTATGAAAATATGCCTCAAAGAAATAGGGTCTCACGGTGATGTACAAAAAATACCTCAAAGAACTGGGGTCTCATGGTGATGTACATTACCATGAGACCCCATTTCTTTGAGGCATTTTTTTATACAATGAGCACTACCTTGTCAATACGTCAATGTAGTAGCATTGACAAGGTAGTGCTTGTTGTATGAAAAAACATCACCATGAGACCCCATTTCTTTGAGGCATTTTTTTCATACAACAAGCACTACCTTGTCAATGTGTCAATGCGGTAGCATTGACAAGGTAGTGCTTGTTGTATAAAAAATGCCTCAAAAAAGTGGGGTCTCATGGTGATGTACATCATTGTGAGACTGCATTTCTTTGAGGCATTTTTTTATACAATGAGTACTACCTTTTCAATGTTTCAATGTGGTAGCATTGGCAAGGTAGTGCTCATTATATGAAAAAATGCCTCAAAGAAATGGGGTCTCATGGTGATGTACATCACCGTGAGACCCCATTTCTTTGGCATTTTTTCATACAACAAGCACTACCTTGCCAATGTGTCAATGCAGTAGCATTGCTCATTGTATGAAAAAATGCCTCAAAGAAATGAGGTACATCACCATGAGACCCCATTTCTGAGGAATTTTTCATACAACAAGCACTACCTTGTTAATGTGTTTATGCATCAATGAAATGGGTCTCACTTCTCTCTCTCTCCTTCCCTACCTCCTTCCCTCTCTGATATTCTCTATCTCCCCCTTTCTCTCTCTTCCTTCCTCCCACCCACCTTCCCTCTCTACTTTTTTCTAACCTATCCATCTCTACCTCTCTCCCTCCCTCCTCTCTTTCTCAATCTCTCCACCTTCCTCCTTCAGTCTCTACTTCTCTCTCTATTACCTCTCTCTCTCTCCTTCGCTCTCTACTCTCTCTCTCTCTCTCTCTCTCTCTCTCTCTCTCCCTTTCACCCTCTCTCTCAATATCCCAAACCCTATACCAAATATCATAAATCGTAATCCCTATACCCTAAACCCTACAACCTCAACCCTCATCCCTATACCCTATACTCTCAACCTTATAAGCTAAACCCTAAAAAATATCCCTCAGCCATAAACTTAAACCCTAAACCCTAAATTCAATCTTGTACCCTAAAACCTCAATCCTAAACCCAATACCTTCAACCCTATACACTTAACCTTGTACCCTTAACCTTAAACACTATCCCTCAGCCCTCAACCCTATACCTTAAACCCTAAACCCTACACCATCAACCCTCATCCCTATACCCTACATCCTCAACCTTATAACCTAAACCATAAACATTATCCCTCAACTCTATATCCTCAACCCTATACTTAAACCATAAACTCTACACTCTCAACCCTTAACCCTATACCTTATACCCTCAACCCTCTACCCTATAACCTATACCCAATATCTTAAGCTCTAATATCTATACCTTATACACTTAACCTTGACCCTCAACCCTAAATATTATGCCTGAACTGTAAACCCACAAGCATGAACCCTATAATTTAACCCTAAACCCTAAATTCAACCTTGTTCTCTCAACCCTAAACCCTAAACCCTCAACCATAAACCCAATACCCTCAACCATATACCCAATATTCTAAACCATAACCCTACACCATATACCTTGAATGCTAAACACTATCCCTCAATATTCAACGCTATACCTTAAACCCTAAACCCTACACCCTCAAACCTCATCCATATCTCTCTCTCTTCCTTCCTCCCACACACCTTTCCTCACTACTCTCTAACCTATCCCTATCTACCTTTCTCTCTACCTCCCTCCTATCTCTCAGTCTCTCCACCTTCCTCTCTCTCTCTCCTTCCCTCTCTACTTTTATCTATATCACCTTTCTCTCTCTATCTCACCTCTCTCTCTCTCTCCCCCTCACTAGCTCCCCCCCTCTCTCTCCCTCCCTATCTCTCACTCTCTCTCTTCCTTCCTCCCACCCAACTTATCTCTCTACCTCACTCTCTCCCTCCCTCCTCTCTCTCTCAATTTCTCCACCTTCCTTCCCCCTCTCTCCCTCTCTCTCATTCTCTATATCTCACTTCTCTCTTCCTCCTTCCCTCCTTCCTTCCCTCCCTCATTCTCTCTTTTTATATATCACCTCTCTCTACTTATCCCTCCCTCCTCCCCCTCTTTATCTCTCTTTCCCTATATACTTCTTTGTATCTCTCTCCATCTCTACCTCTCCCTCCTAAACCCTAATCCCTAATCCCTATACCTTATAAACTTAACCTTAAACCTTCAACCCAATACCCTCAACCCTAATCCCTATACCCTATAAACTTAACCTTATACCTTCAACCCTATACCTTAAACCATAAACCCTACACCCTCAACCCTCATCACTATACCCTATACACTTAACCTCATCTCTCTTCCTCCCTCCTCTCTCTCTCTCTATCTCACCTCTCTCTCTCCCTCCATCCCTCTTTCCCTCTCTAATTCCTATACTTAATATAGTTAACCTTATACACTCAACCCTATACTTAAATAGTCAACCCTACATCCAACCTTGTAACGTAAACCCTCAACCCTATACCTAATACCCTCAACCCTATACCAAATATCCTAAACCCTAATCCCTATACCATATAACCAATATCCTAAACCCTAATGCCTATACCCTATACCCTCAACCTTGAACACTATCACTCCAATCTCAAACCTATACCTTAAATCCTAAATCCTACACCTTCAACCCTCATTCCTATACCCTATACCATTAACCTTATACCCTAAACCCTGAACATTATCCCTTAAACCTCTACTTAAACCCTAAACCCTATGCTATCAACCCTTAACCCTATACCTTATACCCTAAAAACTACACCCTAAATCCTATTCCCAATATCCTACACCCTAATCCCTATACCCTATACAATTTAACCTTATACCCTCAACCCTCAACCCTACATTCAACATTGTAACCTAAAACCTCAACCCTAAACCCAATACCGTCAACCCTATACCGATTATCCTAAACCCTAATCCCTATACACTTAACCCTATACTCTCAACCCTAAACACTATCCCTCAACCCTCAACCCTATACCTTAGACTCTCAACCCTAAACCCTCATCACTCATCCCTATAACCTATACCCTAGCCTTATACCCTAAACCTTAAACATTATCCCTCAACCCTATACTCAAACCCTAAACCCTAAATTCAACCTTGTACCCTACACCCTAATCCCTAAACATATTATCCTCAACTCTATAACCAATAACCTAAACCCTAATCCCTATAGGGTGATCCCACAAAGCTGGTTTATAATTTCTGGGAGATCTTGAAATCACATATTTTTAAAAAATATAATGATTTAAGCCTTGAAAAGTTCCATTTAGAGGATTCCAGTTGAAGAGGTTTTGATTGAGCCACCTTAGATCAAACTCCCTTGGATAGAACCCCGCTAGTTTTAAAACATACCTATAACGAAGTCTCCTTTACACCTATCAAAATGCTAATAAAAAACCACTTTTGATTTACCTTTTGGGGGATCAAATGAATTCATTTAATTTTTTTTTTTGTAAGTATGTGGTCCTTATTATAAGCTTACCAAAAAGCATAATTTTAAATAAATTTAATTTAATTATTATATTTATTTTTCATTTCTTGTGAATGTAGGTTTTTCACCAAAAATCAAGCTCTTTGTTCTGCACATGTGGAAAAATATCAAATTATCAAAAAAAAAAAAAAAATTAAAAGTATTAGTGCACCAAATGTTGAAGTCCTTGATCCAACAAAAAAAAATTTGAATTTTGATACATACACAAAAAGTTGTGCATGATACGGTCCGCCTATGTTTGAATTGTAATGGGTTTGACTTTGAAACTTGATTAAGGAAAAAATATTCAATAAAACACTATGAAACCAATTGGAAGCACTATATATCATAGTTACAAATCTAAATTCAAAATAAAAATAATTTTATTCTTCATGTAAAAAAAGTTATGCGTTATACGGTGAGCATCACTCCTTAAAACTGTTGTTTACTTAAAAAATTAGTTTTCGAAGGAGATGGAAAAATAAGTGCAATCTAATTCCAATTTTTTTAAAAAAATATATTTAGAATCTACAGAAAAAATGTCACAAATTACTAGTTTGCATCATGTTCAAATTCCTCATGGTTTAGCCGCTATAGGTGCCTGAAAGTGAAGATTTAGTTAGAAAAAATTATTTCAGTGTCTAGTTTGGTCAAAAAATGTAAACCAATATTGTGGGATCACCCTATACTTATGTACTTAACCTTATGCCTTGAAACCCTGAACACTATCCCTCAACCCTCAATCCTTTACCCTAAACCCTAGACCCTAGACCCTCAACCCTCATCCTTATACCCTATACCTAAAGCTTATACCCTAAACCCTAAGCTTTATCCCTCAACCCTTCACCCTATAATTAAACCCTAAACCCTACATTAAACCTTGTACCCTAAACCCAATATCCTCAACCCTATACCACATATCCTAAACCATAATCCCTATACCCTATATACTTAACCCTATACCCTCAACCCTAAACACTATATCTCAGCCCTCAACCCTATACCTTAAACCCTAATGTTAGGGTTAGAGATGGCAGATATCTAACAATTAAATGTAGATTTAATTAATAAAAAAAGAAACTAACACACACAAAGAATAAATCATAACACAAAGAATTCAACATGGTTCACCCAATCTGGGCTACATCCACAAAACCGTAGCCATCCAATACTTTTATTATCCAATGTAAAACCTATTACAATTTTGTGAATAATCACGTTTTTCATCATACAGTAATACCCATCCGAACCCCTTTTTTAACAAGCTTAGAAGCTTCCAAATTTTAGGGTTCTACAAAATCAGATTTTTCTTTTTTCATTAATTTTTCCCTTTTTGGTGATCACACGAAAAAGTAGGAAGAAAATTTTTCTTGGGGGCTGCCGCCCCCGAACCCCTGCCCAGGGCCCAACCTGGCCCCAGACCCCGGCAAGGATAAGGGCCGAGGTGTACAGTATACCATGGGCTATATAGTATAGCATGATCGATCACCACATACCAACAATCTCCCATTTGGAGACTGATCAGGCTCCATACCAACACAATGTCCCACTTGGGGACTGATCCTGGACGACACTGCTGCAATTACAGCTCCCACTGGAAATAAGTATCTTGGACCCTACTACTCTGTTATACTTGAATTCAACCTTGAATACCAATTGAAGTTGAAGAGGAGCTCAACTTCTCCCTTGTCACCTCCTTCGTAAACATATCCGCTGGATTGACATCTATATGTATCTTGTCTAGCTTAACCTGTCCATCCTCCAACACTGACCGAATGAAATGATATCTAAACTGTATGTGTTTTGTTTTCGAATGCAAAGCATAATTCTTTGCAAGATGTATAGCACTCTGACTATCTATAAACAAGTAATTTCCAACCTGTTGTTTTCCTAACTCCTCCATGAAAAGTTGCAGCCATATCATCTCCTTTGCTACCTCTGTTGCAGTAACATACTCTGCCTCTGTGGTGGATAAAGCAACCACCTTCTGCAAGTGAGAAATCCAACTCACTACTGTCCCACCAACTGTAAATGCATAACCTGTGGTACTCCACCTAGTATCTATATCCCCTGCTAAATCTGAGTCAACATAGCCTTTTAAATCAGTATTAAAGCCCCCAAAACATAAACAATTATTGGATGTACCTCTCAAATACCTGAGAATATATTTTACTGCATTCCAATGCTCAACTCTGGGATGACTCAAATACCTACTAACAACTCCTACAACATGTGCAATATCCGGTCTTGTGCATACCATGGCATACATCAAACTGCCTACAACTGAAGCATATGGTACCTTGGACATTTTTTCTTCCTCCTTTTGTGTCTTAGGACACATATCCTTAGTCAATTTGACATGACTAGGCAAAGGTGTGCTGACAGCTTTTGCATTCTCCATATGAAATCTCTGCAACACCTTTTCAACATAATTCACCTAAGATAAAAACAATTTTCTATTTTTCCTATCTCTACAAATTTTCATACCAAGGATTTGTTTTGCTTCCCCCAAATCCTTCATAGCAAAAGAATTTGCTAACTATTGTTTTAACTCACTTATGTGATCCATGTTAGACCCAGCTACAAGCATGTCATCAACATATAAACATAAAATAATGTAGTTGTCATTATCCAACCTCTTAAAATAAACACAATGGTCAGAATTACACCAACTATAGCCTTGCTCAGCCATAAAACTATCAAATTTTAAGTACCATTGCTGAGGTGCTTGCTTCAAACCATATAAACTTTTCTTCAATCTGCACACTAGTTTCTCCTTACCTTTGACCTCAAATCCTTGTGGCTGGTCCATATATATTTCCTCTTCCAAATCACCACGGAGAAAGGCTGTTTTAACATCAAGCTGTTCTAAATGCAAATCTTCAGTAGCCACAATACTTAAAACAATATGAATAGAAGTCATTTTAACAACAGGAGAAAAAATCTCATCAAAATCAATACCCTGTTTCTGAGCAAATCCCTTTACAACTAATCTGGCTTTAAATATTTTCTTACCTCCATCCTCCTCTTTTAGCCTATAAATCCATTTGTTTGGTAAATCCTTTGTATCTGCAGGCAACTTGCATAATTCCCAAGTCTTGTTTTTTAGCAAGGAGTCCATTTTTTCTTCCATTCCACGCTCCCAGTGAACCTTGGTATCCACCTACGTAGCTTCATCATAATATTCTAGTTCACCAGCATCAGTTAACAAAATAGTATACAAAGAGGGAGAGAATCTTTCTAGAGGTCTACTTATCCTTGAAGACTGTCTAACAAGAGTTTGTGGTATTTGTTGTTGTTGTTGTTGCCTAGCATGAGGAAGCACTAAAACATCATTGTTTGGAATATCATCCAACACTGCATAATCATTTTATTTCTTCTCATGCTGCAGCAACATATCTTTGTACAATACTTTCTCATTGAATATGACATCCCTGCTTCTCACAATCTTTTGATTTTTAAAATCCCAAAGCCTATAACCAAATTCATCAATGCCATATCCAACAAATACACATTTCTTTGATTTTGCATCAAGCTTGGTTCTATTTTCAGAATCTACATGTGCAAATGCTTCACAACCGAAGGTTTTGAGAAAAGAATAACTCACCTTCTTACCTTTCCATGCTTCCTCTGGAATACCACAACCCAAAGGATTAGAGGGACCTCTATTAATTAAATAAATAGTAGTGTTTATAGTCTCTACCCACATTTTTAAAGGCAGCCCAACATGCAATCTCATAGTCTGTGCACGCTCCATTATTGTTCTATTCATGTGCTCAGCCACTCCATTTTCCTGTGGAGTCCTTGGAACCATTTTCTGTCTACGAATACTATTAGAGGAACAATAATCTTCAAACTCTTTGCTGCAATACTCACCACCATTATTAGATCTGAGACATTTTATCTTTTTACCCATCGCATTCTCATCCAAGCTTCTCCATTTTTTAAAAGTTTCAAATACATCAGATTTATGCCTAAGGAAATAAATCTGTACCTTTCTAGTTGCATCATCAATGAATGTAACATAATACAGAGAGCCACCGAGAGAAGATACCTAAGCTGGTCCCCATACATCCGTATGCACAAGCTCCAATTTCTCATCATTCTTTTGCTTCCCATCCTTGAGAAAACTAACTCTCTTTTGTTTTCCATACTCACAACTTTCACAAAAATCCATATTAACACATTTTAGACTTGGTAAAACATTGTTTGAATGAAGTACTTTCATACCTTTTGCACTCATATGCCCAAGTCTATTATGCCACAGTGCTGATTCAGAGTCCACATCAACTGTATGATCTTCTACCCATTGAACTAAAACAACTATTCCTAAACATTGACCTTTTTCTGTAAAGATTAAAGTAGAAGGAATAGTATGACCTGTACAAAGATATAAGGTGCCTACTTTCACACCTTTTTCTACCACTAAGGCACCCTTTGTGACCCTTCATTTTTATCACTAAAAGTAACAACACAACCTTCATCATCTAGTTGCCCTGCTGAAATTAAATTTCTGCTTAACTTTGGAACATGCCTTACCTCACGTAGTAGCCAATGATTCCCATTTTGCAACTTAATCTTGATTCTTCCCTTTCCAACAATCTGATAAGGTTCGTTATCTCCTAAATAAACCAGCCCAAAATCCCCTTGGACATAATCAAGAAAATAACTTCTATGGGGGGTAGCATGAAATGAAGCCCCTGAATCTAACACCCAAGAATCATCAACATTATCAAGGGAAAAAATCAAAGCATCCTCATCAGATTTATTACTTACCACATTTGCCTCTTTACTTCCTTCCTTTTTGTCTCCTTTATTTTTCTGAGACCGGAAATCTTTCTTCAAATGACCCAGCTTACCACGATACCATCAATCCTTCTTGTCTCTAGATTGGGACTTTCCGTCCTTTGATTTTCCTCGTGACTTTCCATGATTTCCAGAATTGTTTCCTCTCTCCTTTCTTCCATCGGGGCTTTTCCTATGGATTTCCTCGCTCAAAATAACACCAACAACATCATCAAATTTCAATGTATTCAAACTAGAAATAGAATTGCTAACATCCATTACCAAGCTATTCTAGCTTTTAGGCAAAAAACACAGAATCAAAAGAGCCCTAACTTCTTCATCAAAGTTTACTTTTACAGAAGTTAATTGACTGGTGATAGTATTAAACTCATTCAAATGATCAGTAATTGACCCACCTTCTACCATTTTCATATTAAATAAATGCTTCATAAGAAATACCTTATTCGAAGCAGAAGGCTTTTCATATAACTTTGGTAGGGTTTCCATCAACTCTTGAGTTGTCTTTGTTGTTGTAATATTGAACGTCACTGATTGTGCTAGGCACAAACAGATACTACCAAGAGCCTTTCTATCCAAGATCTCCCAGTCCTCATCTGACATTGCTGTGGGTTTCTTGGCTTTCCCTTCTAATGGCCGCCATAAATCCTTTTGATAGAGATAATCCTCCATCTACATCTTCCATAACTGATAGTTCTGCCTATTAAAATTCTCAACCTTCTTACCCTCATCTGCCATTGCTCCCACTCAACCGTGAGACTCCCACTCAACCATGAGATCTTCCTATAGACGAAAATTGAAACATAACCCATTCTGATACCATTTGTTAGGGTTAGAGATGGTAGATATCTAACAATTAAATGCAGATTTAATTAATGAACAGAGAAACTAACACACACACAAAATAAATCATAACACAAAGAATTTAATGTGGTTCACCCAATCCAGGCTACATCCACAAAACCATAGCCATCCAATACTTTTATTATCCACTATAAAACCTATTACAATCTTGCGAATAATTGCGTTTTTCATCATACAGTAATACCCATCCGAACCTCTTTTTTAACAAGCTTAGAAGCTTCCAAATTTTAGGGCAAGGATAGGGGCCGGGGTGTATAGTATACCATGGGCTATACATTATAGCATGATCAGTCACCACATACCAACACCTAATCCCTACACCTTCAACCCTCATCCCTATACCCTATACCCTAAACCTTATAACTTAAGCCCTGAATATCATCCCTCAACCCTATACTTAAACCCTAAATCTTACATTTAACCTTGTATGCTAAACCCTAAACCCTAAACCCTCAACCCTATACCCAATATTCTAAACCATAATCCCTATACTATATGCACTTAGCCCTTGTGAACCCCAATCCTAGACCTGCACAAAAATGAGAAATAAACACACAATTAGATCCATATGCAAGTTAGAACTAAGATTCCCCATGAAATTCATCTACAATGATCAAAATAGGAAAGAAATGAAGAATAAAACAAGAAAATCTATCAAATCTTATTTAAACATGCAAAATATCAATCCCATGGGGGAATTGGTGCTAATTTGATGTGAAAATTGGCCCTTTCCCAACTCCTTTGCAAGATTTGTGATGATTTGATGAAGATTGATCCACTTGTTAATGAAGAACAATGAGCTCCTTGGTGAAATAAGTAATAACCTAGCTAAGATGATGGAAAATGATATAAAATGGATAAAATTAGCTCTCAATGTGAAGAGAGTAACTTTGCTCTAAGTTGTGGATCCCAAATGAGAAGAAAAGATTTCTATTTATAGATGAACAAGATGGAAGGATGAGGAAAAAGGGACGAATGTGGGATCATTCAACATCCAATGGGAAAGTTTCACTTGTCAAGATGTGAATGGAAGAAGGTTGAGCACATTTTGATGAATGTGCTCATAAATGATATTAGGTGGAATTTCAAAATAGTGAAATGACAAGTTGGAGGGAAGAGAAGATGGAGTTATGTCCACTTGGCTCAAGGAAAAAGGACATGTAAGATGAAATAAATGCCTTGTTGGAAGGACATATCCCATTTGGAGGGATTTTCAAACTTGGAAGAATATTCCCTATTTATCCCAAGTTGAGGGAATTTAGAGATTTAATATATCAATTAAATTGATTTTCATCAGCAAGTTGCATTATCTAGAGGATGCGACATGGATTACAGTTAGCATTAATCAGGATTTGATGAATTAAGAGGAGGATAGTTGATTTGCCAATTTTGACTTAGATTTTAGGATTTAAATAAATCAAAGTTGAGAGGAATGATGATTTATATTTAATAAAATAAAATTAATTATTTAATTAAAAGAGGAACTATAGAACTAATTAAATAAAATGATTTATTTAATTAATGAGAGATGATGACTTAACCATATAAAATTAATTTATTTAATTAAGAGAGGAATTGGATGAATTTAATCAAACAAGGGTTATTCAATTAAATGATTAGAAAAGAGGGATGATTTAGGACGAAGTGATGTTAGTTAAATCAGGATCAGGTGTATAGCATCAATCAATACATTTTACATATCTACATTTTTCCCCTCTTTGAAGTGATGCACTTGTTGTGTTGATTCAAAGAATAAACATGTCTTGATCAAAAGCCAAAAAGTTTTAAATTTTCAAAATGCCCCAATGCTGCCCCAGTGATCGAATCATGCTGATATACCACCCCCTTAAGAGATTAGCCAAAAATTTCAATTTTTTGGGTGATCTTGCGAAAAAAAGAGGACAAGGTGCCTGACAGGTCTAGAAAGGATCCAGAATGCCAAAAACATGTAAAAACACAAAAAAATGATGCAAAATGGTCTTTGATTGGGAAAACACAGGCTCAGGGGTCAAAATCCCTGGGTGGACGACTAAATGAGGTCAAAAAAACCTAACTTTTAGGCTTAAATAGGCCTCAAGGAGCCACTTCTAGTTCATTTGCACACATATCCTTTAGAGAATCCTACGATTTGAGCTTTGACCCCTTCGAGAGATGGCATAACAAGTGCCTCCACGTCACATCTTAGACCGAGTGTGCATGTACCAACGACATCTCGGAACAGAACCACTAGTGAGTGATCTCGACCCGACCTTGCTTTCGAGTTTGAGTTTATTAAATAGCCTTAGGAAATCCAAATTGGTTAAGCAACTCTGTATAGAGCTGCTTCAAACAAATTTTCAGTGCAGCATGTGCTAAACTGCACCACAGCCACTAACAATAACATGACAACGTAGTTTGGAGTTTGGGTTCAAACTCCAAACCGAATCACATATGATTATGGCACTGTAACAGTGTACTTTAACTTTTAGGGTTTGGGGGTCAAATAGTGAGGCACCTAAACTGCGTTGTGATGAAGAAGTTTGAGGGTCAAACTCTTCCAGCGACACAATTTGAAATTTTCAAACTTCACCACCATTACAAACAATGACACATATGTTGTTTCAATGGTGACAACTTTGATCGAGATCAAGATTTTTTTACAAAACTTGATGTTGTGACTTTGCTGATGCAAGAGGAGGCCGAGATACTTCAATCTCATGAGCATAGGTCCCCAATTCTTTTTGGCATTCTAGAGGGTATGCAAAGTGGCTACAGGAGCACCTAGGGGCACTTGGTCTTTGGTACATTGCTTATGCACACGTTGTTAGGAAATACTTGGGCATGATGATTGTGGTGGTAGAGTGATGACATAGCGATACATCATCCTTTCACTTTCCCACTAGTGAGGCAACCATCACTCTGGAGGATGTCTAGCATATCTTGCAATTACCTATCCATGAAGAGCGAAGAGTGATCTATGATGTGGATGCCGGGTGAGATGCATGCTATGACGTGATGGGCCTAGATGAGATTATTTTTGTAGAGGGTTAGATCAAGCTGGAGCATTATTGTCTCACCATTCTGATTGGTTGTAACATCAATTATTTAAGGGCTTGTGGCACTAGATCGGCGCGAATGATACTTCAGTTTTGGATGGGGGATTTCCTAGGAGGGCATGATCAGAGGGAGAGTATGCTTTGCCTGGGGGCTAGTATTACTAGCCTCACTATACAGAGATCTTCACAAGGTTGCATACTGTGATATCAAATCCATTGGGGTCAGGGTCACACTCCTGCATATCTGGGTGTGGGAGCACATTTCAATGCTTCATCCTGTCAGAGTCGTGCTTGTTGACATGGAGCTAGATGATCTAGTCGTCTAAAGATACTGGGGAGGAGTTTCATTTTCCTACACTAGCCAACACAGGATTCCTCATTGGAGGAGAGTCATCGATGATATGTGAGAGTTTACATGGCGGCCATATCTTGAATGGCCCACTTGGTATGATATCATCCAACATCTCTTTTTCGCCCGACAAGATAGGCTCATGAAGGCTGGGAGCACACTATGGTGGAAAGATACTAGCCTGAAAAAGTTTAGAGATAGTTTGGTGAGCTGCAGGATCATCCCGATGACCAGTACGTGGAGATATTTGTGTGTACTATGAGGGAGCACTCATGGGACCACTACATTTCGATGGATGAGGCAGTGTAGATTTTTTTATAGGTAGTGGCTAGGTCGTGGCCATATGATTAGGGCCAGCCAGATGCAGGTGTTACACAGGTTTACAGAGATTGGTTCCAGCCACCTCTTAGATTGATGTTTCTAGGATTGGCAGTGGCATGACGGTGACCCAGGGGCAGAGAAAGTAGATATGCTTAGGGAGGCCGAGGAGATGGAGACGGGGACTGGGGAGGCAGGGGTCTACAGCCAGATCAAGGACTACCCCCATGGGATGGAGATCAGGATAGGACACAATAGGATCCCTCCAGAGATGGGGATTAGGACCAGGGTAGGCAGGACTAGGATCAGGTCCATTAAGATCAGGATAGGTAGTAGACACAGCCTAGAGATGGTCACCAGGACCAGCCACCCATCCAGCTACCACCATAGCCAGACCCTAGAGATGGGTAGATTTTGTAGTTACAGGCACAGGTTCAAGTGCTATAGGGACAGATTGTAGCCTTGACTTTAGAGAGGGATCAGCTATGAACAGAGTGAGACCAAGCAGTCTAGCAGAGGTAGGTTGTAGAGTTACATGCAATAACAAAAATGGGCCAGAAACAACAGTTGGAGAGTATGTTTGAGCACAGTGCCATTGCGGGCATACCAGGATGTCATCCAAGAGGCAGATTATTATCGACTACATTATTATTAGGCCATACCCTGACCAATCTGGGTTCCTAATTTTTCATAGAGGATAGACCACAAAGCTCCAGAGGATCATGGGGAGAGGGTGCCCAGGGATGGGAGTAGCCAACAATGATAGCTCTACCCTGCTCAGAGACAGTGTTCTTTTGTGCTTCACAAGCCTATTTTTGATAGCCTAGTGGGTGATTGTACTATATTGACATACACACATGTATATTTTGATCCTGATTCATGTACCATGACAGTTGTACATCATTTGATGATATATATGAGATGATATGACTTTTGATCTAATGCATGTTGTTCTATTTTATTTATGCATGATGGGTGGATGCTTTTTAGTTCTATATGTGGTACAATGTGATGTACTGATTCTATATGATGCTAATGATGCAGTAATTTATGGATGCATTTCTTTTTCAGTATTTGTCTATGTACTTTTTATGATGATGTTGATGTATGGATGCAATGAAAATGATCCTAATATGCTTAGACTAACAGATCTATATTATTCCCCTAAGGGATGATGATGAAAATGTGATGTTTTGTGATGTATCATGATTATGTGATGAGATGATTTCTTTTTAGGTATCTTTTTTGTTATGATATGTTGATGCCAATGTAATGATATAATGATGCATTTATGGATGATGATGCCTATATGATGATTCTCATGATATGATATGATATGATATGATAATGCTTATGTTATGATGATTTTATGTTTATACAATGGATGCAAATGTATGGTTTATGAGATGCTTAGTGTAGACACCGAAATCTGGTTTAAGCTTGCGACTTCCATAGTCTTCGTAATTCTTATTATTCATGGTCATGATTAAATAATCTTAATTATTTAATTAATTCATCTTAACATTAATTCTTCTATTGATTAAATAATCTTAATTATTTAATTAATTCATCTTCTATTAATTCTTCTATTGATTAAATAATCTTAATTATTTAATTAATTCATCTTAATATTAATTCTTCTATTGATTAAATAATCTTAATTATTTAATTAATTCATCTTAACATTAATTCTTCTATTGATTGAATAATCTTAATTATTTAATTAATTCATCTTAACATTAATTCTTCTATTAATTAAATAATCTTAATTATTTTAACTAATTCACACTTTTCTTTATTCTATTTGATTAATTAAATAAATTCCTTATTTAATTAATCATTTAAATCCCTTCATTATTTAATTAAATAAATCTTATTTATTTAATTATTCTTCGAATATCGAGTCTTGAATTAAATGAATTATTTAATTCATTAATTCTATTTTAACTCATTCTTCTATATTTTAGATAATTATGTGAGTTATCTAAGTATTCACTTTTACTCGACTCAACATCTATTTTAATCACCCAGTTAACTCTTGATTTAACCTTTGAGTGGCGTTCTCGAGTAATCTCTTTGTCAAATCATTCAATCCTCCAGTTCTAACTTATTTGCGTGTACATGCAGATTAATTAAATATTCTTATTTAATTAATTAAACCTCGTGCATGCATTCAAATAGAGAGTCATTATAATCAATCTTCATCTTTGTCATGCAAAGATATTTCTTATGTTTTCGAATGCCAAACTGAAGATTAAATCATTTATTTAATCTTTAATCCTATTTCTAGTTTGTATCACTCATGTCATTAATAGCAGTTATCTGAATGCATGTCTAATCGGTCAATCTCAACCATCAGTTGATCTTTCAATCTTGACCTGTCGTTTGAATAATCAATTTTCTATAAATTGATTTGTCATTCTTCATTCCAATCTCTCTCGAAAACTCGTGAAATATTATGACTTTTAAGAGCACTCAATCTTGAATCTTTGATATTTTGCTAATCATTATCTTAGGCTCTACTTGCATGAATTTAAAAAAAATCTGAGGGCAATTATACTACACAAGAAAAATTGAGAAGGGCAATCGAGATGAATCAAGTAAATACTTTCGAAATTGGTGAGATTGTTCTAGTTTTGTTTACGTTTCTGACTTTCCTATGTTCTTTGTTGCTTAACATTTAGATTTTCATTCTAGATTTAGTATTGCATGCATGTTTGCTTCTAATCTTCTTTGTTGTCTATAGTGCAATTTTCTATGGCGTTACATTTGGTGAACTCGACGTGAAGACACCATCTTCGCGGATCTGTAGATCTTTTATTTTTTGGTTTTTGCAGATTTTTCATACGGAATGATGCATCTGAAGTTTCCTGAACCGCATTTGATAGAGGAAACGACACATCTATATTTTCCTGAACCGCAATTGATTTCCTGAGCCACAACTGACGAAGAAATGATGCATCTAACTGGTAATGAAACGACACAATTGACTGGTAAAATTTTATTTCTGTTTCCTAGAAATCTGAAATTTTCAATTGATTTTTGTGTTACTGATATTTGTTTTTCAGCATGTGGTCATTTGGAGTTAACAATCTTTTGCAGGACGATTGACGAAGACAATATTGAAAATTACTAATTAGTTTTTCTGCGGGACGCTTGTTGAAGACCCTAGTTAAATTTTGAAACAGATTGCTTGGTAGCGTAGCAAATCTTTCGTTTGGTTAAAATTAACAAGTGTTTACTATGTTTGGTGCGAAAGCAAAAATTTGGTCACCCTTACGACTTGGTACATCGAAGTATCCTCTCCCCTTACACATCTGTGCAATCCTGGGTGTAAGAGAAACGGTTACCAACTCTAGAACTTGGGCCTGTTCTGGTGGGAAAAAGTACTCACCCCAGGACAACTCAGATCGGTAGCACCCTAAACCCGAGGGACTTCCAGCCGGTATATTTTGGGAAACCCCAAGAATCATGAGTGTGGTTTGGACGAGATGAATCTGAAAGGGGACTCGCGCCATATGGATCACACCCCACGAATGGAATGCCTGTACTAAATACCTTTTGTTTTAGAGACCAACCTATTTGTGGCCATTGCTTGGTATAGTGCAGGGTACAGTATCATGCCCGAAGATACTCACTACTAATCCCCTTGAGTAGAGATAGGAGTTCTTGGGAGGTCATTGCCCAAAGAATTCAGAATTGGTGTGCTTGAAAGACGTTAATGAGCCGTGGAGGGGAGCCAATGCCACCAAATTCCTAAGCTATCCGCTCTCGAGAAGGAAAGGTGTTCATCACCAATCTGGGGTATTTCGGTGGGCTATACCAAGTATACAAACCTTAGGCTTTTGGCCTATTAGGATGTGCTTGTCTGTTGTCACTTTAAACGTTCTTGGAGTCCAAAATCAAAACTAAAAACACTTTGTCTTACGATTGTCTTTGATTGTCAGAATTTGATCATAGAAAACTGAGTCAGTTTAAATTTCATGTCACTGAAAATTCACAGAGTCACAACTGTTCACCAGAAACTCGTATCTGATTTTTAGAGTCGCATCTGTTAAATTTTGAGTCACATCTGTTAATTTTTGAGTCGCATCTGTCATTATTAGTCGCATCTGTAAGATTAGGGTCGCATCTGTCAGTTTGGCTTGCATTTTCTTTGGAACACCGCATGTGTTATATTCTGAGTCGCATCTATCAGTAAGAGTCTCATTTGGTAAATTTTGAGTCGCATATGTCAGTTTTGACTGCAATTGTTAATTTTGGACCGCATCTGTTAAATCCTGAGACGCATCTGTCTGATTATCAGAAAACCAGAATTCACAGTCACTGTCCAGTCAACATGTTTGCACCAGTTTCAGTTGTCTTCACACAAATAGTCCTTGAACATAAACTTAAAATGATTTGCTCAATTTTGCATCCTTTAGGGTCATTTAGTCATTACCATAGTTGTCTTCATTTATAGTTTGGATTTATCTTAGGGTACATATTACCTTGCATTAGACTTCTAGAAAGGTCACTTTTACCAACTTTAGGATTAGTCCACCATCTATACTCTAGAAAAGTCATAGTGTCAACAAAATTTGTCATTGAACCTAGTCTTATCATTTTATACTTTGTCCTATAGAGAGTCCTCCTAGCTCATCATTCTGGTTAGGAAACTCAGCCTGTATTTGATCTTCGTCCTACAATAGTTCCTTGACTTAACTAAATTGACACCTTGGTTTGACTTTAGGCAGTTGGTCCCTTCATCTTGGGTTCATATAATTGATCACTTTAGGGTATTGCTTAGACTTTTGCATCTTTAGAGTCTAGACTAGTGTCATCCTAGGACATCCCTTATTTTTCATACGAAAATCCCAAAAACATAGACTAGAGTCATACTGTTCATAGATATAGTCTTGCATATCCTGCATATTGAGCTTGTCTTACATGGTTGAAACTAGGTCTAAGAGAAGAGAGAGAGAAAATATGTCGAACCCAAACGAATTCATCAATCCATTTTCTTCAAGACCTCATAAGACTCTATTAGACAAATTCACCACTAGAAACACTCAAGGATATATTGCAGTAGAGGACATAGAGGCTGTCGCACAAGACCCTGAATTTGCCTCTTTCGTAGATGAGTACCTAGCAAATGATCGACAACGATATTTAGCCAAATTGCTAGCTAAAGGTGCTACCTTACCTCCAAGATTTGACATTAGCACCTTACAAACTCAACCTACACAAGGGACAAACACAATGACTGCTAGTACTACTATACCTCAGGTAAGCACAACTATGCCATCTAGCACATCTACACAGAGTACGACAATCCATACGTCTCCATTTGGTATGTCTAGCATGACATCAGGATTTAATTTCACTGTAGGGGCATCATCATCCACTCCCTTTGGTCCTCTTGTTGGGAGTAAAAGACCTAAAACGTCAGCCCATACATCTTATGTCGGTGTCACAAGTGCATAATCAACAACCGTACCTACTGCTAGTATCACAGGTACCTCACCACAATCGATGGCCATACCTAGTGCTCAAATCACTAGTACTATACCAAGGATTACACAAACAGGAGGCATTTCCTCCTTCCAATATGGCAATCAACATCCACTCTTCCAGACTAGCAGTCAGAATCCACTTACATCGATTATGAATCAGAATCCCTTTTCACAGATTAGTAGTCAGAATCCATCTACATAGATTCCAAGTCAAAACCAATTCACATCGATCCCGAATCAGAATCCTTTTTCATAGAGTGGTACTTGGAATCTATTTACACAAAACCCAGGTCAACATCAATTTATGCAGATACCAGACCATAACACATTTACCAACATTCCAAATCCAAATCCACCTCAGATGCCAATGTTCAATCGAAACCCATCACGAGACTTTAGATTTCAGAACACATACATAGATCCGCATAATCCTCCTAGCACATCTTCTACCCAAGTTGACGTCCTACAAACAAAAATGCATGCATTACAAATGCAAATGGATAACATGTCAGTGTCAACTAAGAAATCATTTTCAACAAAGGACATATGCCTATTCCCCTTCGATAGATCATTGTACATGACACCTTTCCCTCACGGATATGTCATACCGAATCTTCCTAAGTACAATGGAAAACAAAATCAAGTAGAACATATCAGGGAATTTTCTACCATATGCATAGATGTCGCTTATGATCCCATGTATCTTATGAGGCTATTTCCAAGAAGTCTTGTAGGAATTGCACTAGAATGGTTTTCAGGTCTAGATTCTGGCATTAGATCTTGAGGTGAACTAGTTGAGAAATTTGTGGAGCAATTCTCCTTCAACATTGACCATGAGATAAATATAGCAGCCTTGTGCCACACAATGCAAGATGAAGGGGAAACATTCATTGCTTTCTTCTAGAGATGGAGAACTATTGCTAGTAGGTGTCCTATTGAAATACCCGAAAAACAAAAGGTTACAATGTTTCAGGAAAACCTTCATCCAAAACTCAGGAGTAACTTAAGGGTACATTGTTGCACATCTTTTTTGGAACTAGTGGAAAAAGGGGTGATAATAGAGAAGGATCTCATTGAAAAGGGTGAACTGAAGACAACAACATCCAATCGAAACCCGATCATACAAAACACCCCCATGGATAGAAATAGATTTTGGTCTCGCAACAAAAATGTCACCAATGATGGGGTGGTTGATGCTAAAACACTACAAGCAAGACCCCTCCTCACATTACAAGGACCTCATACTTTTGCAAACACGCTTAATGCTGTCAATCAACCTCCCAACATGGTCCAAAACACTCAACGTCCACCGCAAAGGAGATTTCAGAAACGTGAGTTCACTCCCTTAGGAGAACCCATTGAGTCAACAACTGTTACAACATAACCTCATACAGTTGCAGGAACCAAGACAATATGATCCAGGACAGTTTAAACTAGCTTGGTGGGATGACAATGCCTTTTGTGATTATCATAGGACTAAGGGACATAACCTACAAAACTGTCAACAACTAAAGAATATCATATAGGATCTCGTTGAAAGGAGAATTATTGAAGTTAGTGAACAAAAACAAAAGACATCGAATACTAATCATCAAGTCTTTTCAGACCCACTACATGACCATGGGAAAGGAACTATCCCCAGTTCAAGTACTAAGACCAATATGTCAGCCAACTATGTGAGTATCAAACATGATTATGATAGTGGAAAAATCATTCATTGCCTTTGCACCGCTGATGAAAATATCAATACCATCACTATCAATGCTAATCCTGAGTTTGCAGTCAATACTCGTCGTACTAAGTTCACTATCCAGGGCCCTCCATCACAGCAAACACCACAACCTTCCAAGTTACAATATAACCTACTTGACCAGTTGGGGGAGACCCCAGCCCAAATTTCAATCTTGGAATTGTTGCGTATTTCCCTTGAGCATCGATCCATCCTCGATAAGGCTTTACAGAACACCACGGTCCCTACTGACCTTGATGTCAATTGTTTCCAGGAAATGGTGGGCTACTTGACCAATAATCACCATGCCACATTTTCTAAACAAGACTATGCAACAAAAAAGACAAACCTCAATGACCCTTTACATCTAGAAGTCCTTGTTGACGACACCAAAGTTAGATGAGTTTTGGTAGACGGAGGAGCAGTGTTAAATCTATGCACTTTAAAACTAATTAAGGCATTAGGTATTTCAGAGGCATGCGTAGACACCACCAAGAGTATTGTCATTAAGGCTTATGATGATGAATAACGAAAATCAAAGGGGGTGGTAACACTTCCTATCAGAATTGGTCCTGCGGTAATGGAGACAAAGTTCCAGGTCTTGGATCTCACCCTCCCTTATAACCTTCTCCTAGGTAGACCATGGATTCATGCCATGAAGGCGGTCCCTTCCATGTATCATCAGTGTCTTAAATTCCCTTACACTGGCACCGAAATAACTATAGATGGTGATCTCGATCCTTTCCAGTATTGCACCAATCTAAAGGAGATCCCTCAACTCCAAGTGCCAGTAAACCATGAGGCCTCATCGTCCAATCCATCTTATGTTGACCCATCCACCCTCACTTGAGCATCTATTTCACCCCCACTTCCTACCACTCCCAGGGTCGAGATCCAAGACAAGGGTTGTGGAGAGTATTACATGAAGACTTCTTATTGTGTTAGTCAATTGGTTCCTCCTAAGTCATATGGTTTACCTACAACAGGTAGGGTATAGTCTATGATCACTATACATGTTTCCCCCACAACAACTTTCACTAAATGGGGTGAATTAAGCAAAGAGGCCGTAGATGTAGAAGATGTCACTTCTTGGTTGTATAAGGAAGAAAATCAAGAACCCCTTTTACTTGCTCATATTCCTACAAGTCTATATGGAAAGGGTTTCAAAATCATGCAAAGCAAAGGATATGATGGATAAAGTGGTTTAGGCTTAAACCAAGATGGCAGAATTGAACCAATATTTGTTTCTCAGTGGCCAAAAGGAGTAGGGCTAGGGTTTCAACCAATTCAGATTGGCATTCCTAGTACTTCATTACCCTTACTTGAGGAAGTACATGCTTCAGAAGATATTAAGACATCTCATGAACCAGTGGACCAATATCATTGTAACTCCCCCGACTCTAATGATTATGAGTGGGATTCCTTATCCTCTATTTCTTCCATGGACCTTGACAAATTATTTGGAGAACTTGACTTGATGTTAAGTTCCACACCTAATCCCTTAAATTCTTGTCCACCAAAGAAAATGACAAAAGAGGAATGGTTTAAACACTACTATTGGGAATCATTTGATCCTACCTCTTGGCAACCTGAGCCACCTATTTCTAATAGTCAAACCCTGGCGTTAGGCCCACCTATTCACCCACCTAGACCCAAACCTAAGAGCAAAGAGGACCTCGTACAAGACTTTTGTAACCACATGAATAATTCAATCTTTACCTTGACCCCATTAGACTTTGATAACTCTGACGATGACATGCCCTTAGTTTATCCCCAACTCATTGATTGGGATTGACAAGACGCACCCATCGTAGACACTTTTGAGAATGATGAAGCAATTGCTGAGTTCCTGGGATTACGAGAAGGCATACCTAACAGGGATCATAAGGCTGGTTTTATCATTGACTTGGATAACAAAGCATATTTTGGGGAATCTGTTCAACCCTCCAGTCGCAAAAATGAGAAAAAGAATAAACAAAATAAAAAAGATGAGTCTCTAGGTGAAAACCGAAAGGCACCTTTAGACAATGAAAAAGTAAAAAGAAAGGATGCATCCGAAGGTGAAAACCTCTCTAAGGCACCTAAGGATGGAGGTTTGAACATTCTCCCTGTTGCACAGGAAAAGTCACCCATGCTTGTTGAAGAAACCGTAGAGGTCAACATAGGCACAAAAGAGAATCCTCGACTGGTTTATTTGGCAGTGTCATTGACAACAAAAGAGAAATCAGAGTTCCACGACTTCTTTGCATAGAGACAGATAAATTTTGCTTGGTCATATGCTGACATGCCGGGGTTAGATCCTAAACTTGTTCTACATCATTTTCCCTTACAACCAGATGCCAAACTAGTGAAAAAAAAGTTGAGAAAAATGCATCCACAAATTGCTTTATTAGTCAAGGCAGAACTCAAGAAACTGTTAGACGTTGGTTTTATAAGATCAATTGACTATGCCGATTGGATCTCCAATCTTGTACCAGTCACTAAACCAACTGGGGGCATCCGCATCTGCACTGATTTTAGAGATATCAACAAAGCTTGTCCTAAGGATGACTTCCCTTTGCCTAACATAGACATGATAGTTGACATGACAGCAGGGTATGAGATGTTGTCCCTTATGGATGGATTTTTAGGATATAACCATATTAGAATTGCACCTAAAGATCAACATAAGACAAATTTTACTTGTCCTTGGGGAATGTATTGCTGGAATCTTATGCCCTTTGGGCTCAAGAATGCAGGAGCAACCTATCAACATGCCATGACTACTATCTTTCATGATCTAGTACACACTTGTATGGAGGATTATGTCGATGACCTTATTGTAAAATACAAAACAAGGGCAGATCATCTATAGGTTTTAGACAAGATATTTCAGAGGCTGGAAAAGTATAAAGTGAGACTCAATCCAAAGAAATGTGTGTTTGGAGTCAAGTCAAGAAATCTGTTAGGTTTTATCATTTCTAGACGAGGCATTGAAGTGGATCCTGCTAAGGTGAAAGAAATTATGGACATGCCTCCACCCACTAATCTCAGTCAACTAAGAACACTACAGGGAAGGTTGCAATCTATCAGAAGATTTATAGTGCAGCTATCAGACAAGACACATCCTTTTCAACATCTACTTAAGAAAGGTGTACCCTTTGCATGGACAGCTAAATGTGAAGAAGCTTTTCAACTGATTAAAGAATATTTACTCACACCACCCGTCTTAATGCCACTTGTTGAATGAAGACCATTGATTCTTTATATTACAGCAACCCATTCATCACTCAGAGCATTGCTTGCACAGAATGATGATGAAGGTCATGAAAGGGCGGTTTATTATATCAGCCAGACTTTGGTAGGTTATGAGCTCAACTATAGTAACATTGAACGTGCCTGTCTTGCAGTAGTATTTGCTACCCAAAAATTGAGGCACTACATGCTAAACCATCAAACAATGTTGATTGCTAAAATAGACCCTCTGAAATATCTTCTCAGCAAGGCGGCATTAACAAGGCGATTGGCCAAATGGGTTATGATACTTAGTGAGTATGATATCCAGTATGTAGAAAGAAAAGCTATTAAAGGACAGGTCATTGCTGATCAATTAGCTGACACACCCATATAGGAAGATCACCCACTAGTTGCAGATTTTCCTGATGAGTTCATATTCACACTTGACATGAACATAATATGGAAACTCTACTTTGATGGCTCACATACAAATCATGGTTTAGGGGATGGTATATTGTTTATCACACCACAGGGTGATTCCATCTCCAAGTCATTTAGGATTGCATTTCCATGCACTAACAAAATGGCAGAGTATGAAGCTCTAGTGACAAGGTTACGTATGGCAGTCAAGTGGAAAATTAAGAACTTACAAGTATCTGGGGATTCTCAACTAGTAATCAGATAGGTAAATGATGATTATGAGACTAAGGATGAGAAGCTTGCTCCATATAAGTGCATGGCTGATAGCTTTAAAGAGTACTTTGACAAAGTTGAATTTCATCAAATACCTCGTGTCTTAAACAGGGTAGTAGATGCTATGGATACTATTGCATCATTTCTTGACATTCCTAACAATGTGCCTAAGTTTGAGTTCTTGGTCGAATAGCTTTTGGTCCCAGCCTATGATATCCCAGATTTTGAAATGGTGTGTGATATTGTTGGTCCCAATTCCCCATGGTACAAAGAAATCTATGATTACCTTCATGCCGAAGTCATACCCATTGGCCTATCCAATAACCAATGTAGGACATTCCTCCTCATGTCAGCCAAATACACCATCGTCGAAGATACCCTATATAGACGTGCCTTAGATAATACCCTACTGAGATGTCTTGATTCTACCAAAGCACAAGCAACCTTGCGTGGGGTGCATGAGGGTATATGTGGTTCCCATTCTGGCGGTCCTACCTTAGCCAAAAATATTATGAGACTGGGTTATTATTGGCCTACTATGGAAAAAGACTCATATGTCTTTGTAATGAAATGCCACCAATGCCAAGTTCATGGAGATTTGATACATGCCTTGGCACAGGAGCTCTGTCCTATCATGTCACCATGGCCCTTTGCCCAATGGGGACTCGACCTCATAGGTAAGATCCACCCCACATCATCTAATGGACACAAGTTCATTATCACTACCACTGAGTACTTTACGAAGTGGATTGAAGCCATTCCTATGACATACATTACTGGCACACAGATTTCTAGATTTATCCTAAACTATATCATCTGTTAGTATGGTGTCCCTCAGTCCATAATCATGGATAATGGCCGCCCATTCAAGAACCAAGAATTCTGTCATCTGTGCAATGAATTTCATATCCAACATCACTTTTCCACTCCATACTACCCACAAGGTAACGGCCAAGCGGAGGCATCTAACAAGACCATCATTAGAATCCTCAAGAAGACTGTCAATGATGCTGGTCATGACTGGCATTTACAGCTTAACCCTGCCTTATGGGCTTATTGTACAAGTATCCGTACTCCCACTGGTGCTACCCCATATTCACTTGTTTTTGGGTCTAAAGCCATTTTTCCTATTGAAGTTGAGATTCCTTCCCTAAGGGTATCCCTGAAAGGCCACATTGATGATGAAGAGTACCAAGTGTCGAGACTCCTTGAGCTAGAATTTCTAGATGAGCGCAGACAGAAGGCACTAGACCATCTTCAAGCATATTAGAATCATCTTCGTCGTAGCTATAACAGGAGGGTCTTGAACAAAAACTTTGACATTGGTGACCTGGTTTTAATGGAGAACCCAAAGAATCAAGCATAAAGAGACAAACCAGGAAAGTTTGAACCTAATTGGTTAGGACCTTATATTGTCACAGAAGCTTTTGGATTAGGAGCATACCAACTCTCTACTCTTGAAGGGGAACCATTGTCCTCACCAATCAATAATATGCATATGAAGAAGTTCTATGCATAGCTTCTGGGAGCCTTGGTCTTAATTAGCAAAAATATAAAAAAATCAGAAAATCACAAAAAAATCATTATCAAGGTGAAAACCTGGCAAACAGGCGTCTTGATAACACCAAAAAAATTAGATAATCTAGAAAATAGTAACAACAAATCATTCGTCCAATGGTGAAAACTGCTTTGGTGGCGCTTTGGATAGGTACCATGGTGAAAACCTAGCAAACAGGCGCCATGTGTACTCAACTCTGCTCCTTTATCTACTATTATTCTAATCTACCTTGTACATAATCCCTATCATTGTATATAGTCCTTACCCCTATACATAGTCCACTTCCCTGTACATAGTCCTTATCATTGTACATAGTCCACTACCCCTGTATAAAGTATCTACCCCTGTACATAGTCCACTACCCTGTACATAGTCCTTATCATTATACATAGTCCACTACCTTGTATATAGTATCTACCCTTGTACATAATCCATGACCCTGTACATATCCCTTATCCTTCTTGTCCATCATTTGTATATACCATTCATAATAAGTGGTAGTCTTTCCCATAACTTGGAATGATTGACATCAACCAAATTTCATATCCCCCATTTTACCCTATTCGTAATCAATTGGTCTTGTACTCGACTGGGGGAAAACACTTAACATGTGTCATATTGGTTCTTACATTGGCTATGTTAAAGACATAAAACCATGGAAAATCC
Source organism: Sequoia sempervirens (assembly GCA_007258455.2). Classification (NCBI taxonomy): domain Eukaryota; kingdom Viridiplantae; phylum Streptophyta; class Pinopsida; order Cupressales; family Cupressaceae; genus Sequoia; species Sequoia sempervirens. The sequence continues at coordinate 654,921,102 of VDFB02058242.1, read as the reverse complement.
ACAAGAACATCACAAAATGACCTGAGAAAACACAAAAAACATCGGAAAACTTTACAAAAGACAAAAAAAATCACAACATTTGAAAAATCAAAAAAAATAGAGTCAGAGTCAGTCGCACTTGTCAGTCTTTGTCGTTTGTCGAACTACGTTGCCTCTGCAACTGGACATAGGCAAGGCCATCTGCCGATGTGCCCCCGAGGCATTAGGTCAGTCCATTTAGGTTTTTCTATATAAATTCATGAGTCAATCCATATGTCTATATGACAAGGTCATTGGTTGTGTCGAACTACGAGGTCTTTGTGTGTACAATGTAGGCAAGGCCATCAATCGATGAGCCCCCGAGGCCGCACTAGGTCAGTCCATTAGGGTTCATCGCATTCATTTTCACACACGTATTCTATTTGTAGTCAGTCTTGTCGGTCAAGTCAAGTCAAACTATGAGGTCTTTGCATGTACAACATAGGCAAGGCCATCAATCGACGAGTCCCCAAGGCCACACTAGGTCAGTCCTTTAGGGTTTGTCGTCACACACAGTCAATTGTCAATGCATCATATCAAGTCATGCATCTATCTGGTGAACAAGTCAACAATTTCTTTGAGTCAAATCAAACAACTTTCCAAACAAAACAATTCAAATAGATCAACCAAAAGTCTACTATAGGATGTGTCCTTCTTGGAAATAGATGTTATCAAAACAATCAATCTATGTCTTATACAGGATGAGTCCTTCCTGCATAATCGACAAGGTCAAACATAGCCTTACACAGGTTATCACATCAACGGAATCTGACTCAATGTCTTATATGATACATTTCTTTCTGAAACCAAGCTTTGTCATGCCTTATACAGATAGTCATAATATCGAAACCAGACTCACAGTCTCATCGGGTATGTGTATCTCCTGAAATCAGGCTCTACCAATCAACAAATCAAACAAACAAATCATGTTTTGGAAAATATTTTATTGGCGTTTTGAATTTATGGCTTATTTATCTTATCATTTATCTTGAATTGATGACTGGGATTCATGTTACTAGCTTTCTCAAGGATGTTCCATGAAGGATTTAGAGAAGCAACGATGTATCCAAATTCTATTTTCTTTGACTGCTGTCTGTCGACTGTCTTTTACGTTTGATTTTTGAGTCATGTTACTAGTTTCCTCAAGGATGTCCCATGAAGGATTTAGAGGAGCGATGATGTTTCATGACCCATCTTTTACTTTGTTTAGTATCTGTGGTTTGTCCTGACAAAAAGACTGGGGCAACTTGTGCCCTTAGTATGAGTTAATGACAATCCTTGTCTGCGACTGTCTGCTATTAGCAAGTGGATGACCTTGCACACCTTGATCTATGTCATATCACGGTGTTTTTCTCCATTTGTATTAGTCTCGCCCAATGATGATAAAGTGAAATACCTTTTGTGATACAACAACATATCGAAGTTTCCTAATACTAACATCTATCTTCTGTCTGTCATTCCTTGTTGATCTTTATTTTCACACTAACAGTTCTTCTTTCTTGCATTATGACAAAGTCATGTGACACAACACATTATACATCATCCTACATCAACATACATGTTAGAAGCATACATACATATAGGCATATTTCACATCTAGATCATCATGGCATAATAGACAATAATCATCAAACAAATACATATTATAAGCATTCCATGTACAAATCAACTATAAATACATGCATCACATTACATTTGTATAGCATCACATGTCATCTACATCATACATATAACATCACATTGCATCTCATACTCATATAGGATCAACATCATATAGAATTATACATCATATAGAATCAACATTATCTCATTAATTATATAAACATCATAAAATGCGTACACTCATCCATCACATAGGCATATCATATAAACATCACATGTATAAATAAATACTACATAATCAGTACGTAGAAATGCATATCATGAGAATTGCTGCCAAAATCATATATATATAGCTCAAATGTGTCACATCACAATGTCATAATGTATCAATAATACATGGAAGCCCGCAGGCTATAATATCACAATACAGTGTCTCGAAAAACAATACCCCTATCCTGAGCTGCCACTGCCATCATGCCGGGAGTGTGTGGGAGAATGGTGATGGGACCCTGATGATCTCTGAGCGGAGGGAGGTCTGTCATATGGCCCTGCTCTACATGGTTGATCCACCCCCTCTGTGCTGACTGTTCGAGTGTGGGTCCTGGTCTGGGACCTGCTACTGTGTGTCATTGAAAAACTAGGAGTCCGTCTCTCTGGGGGAACCTCTACCTCATATAGATCTCGATAGTATCTCTCCCTCTCTCCAGCTCTGACTAGCTCTCTGGTGAAAGTAGCTGATGGTCCTGTACACAATGCCCTGAGCTCTATGAATCTCTGCTCAGTCTCCTGCTATCGGGCTATAGCCTGATCCCTGTCCATCAAGGCTCTGTTCCTCTCCATCTGATAGGCATCCCTCTCGGCCATCAACACCCTCATCTGCTCCTCCAAGGAGGCAACCTAGGCTCGCAATGTATCCATGTCTAGATCCTCTGCCCCTGTCTCATCCTGTCTAGCCCTATCTCTCCCATCCTCCTCCTCATCTAGCTCCTCCAGGATCTAATCTCGAATCTCTCTCTCGTGATGATCATCCTCATCATCGTCCCCCTGGTAGGCACCTAGTAACCCCAGAGCATCAACCTCTGCCTCCTCTCCACCTGCCTCCTCGGCACCTCCCTCCTTTCTTCCTGCCTCCTCCTCTGCTAGGATCTCTGGGATAACTACCTCTACCGGTTGCACCTCCTCTCCACCCCTGGCCACATCCTCCTCTCCACCTCTGGCCACATCTAGCATGGCCACATCCTCCTCTCCTCCTCCCTCCTCCCAGATCAGTGACAAGGTTGGTCCTCGTCCCTGTCGACCATGCCTCCCTCTCCTGCCTCCACGCTGTCCACCTCTACCATCATCCCCTCCATCATCACGGCCTCCTCTGCCTCCTCGGCCTCTCCCTCTACCTCATATACCTCGTGGACCTGTACCACACCGCTTTACCGACACTGGCTACTCTGGATCTGTCAAGGGGATCGACCTATGTGCTGCCCACCACTGATCATAAGCTGGAGTGGTCCCTGGATCTGCTGGTCTGTCTCTCCATCCCCATGGAAGTGCTTGTAGCCCATCAATATTTGCCTCTGCAGTGGCGACTGGAATCTTTGTCCCCCATAGTACGACCTCCTGTGAGGATCTGGCAAACTCTGCTCTCCCTCGAGGTACATCCTGCACCTCCCCAAACTACCTCAGAACTCGATCTGGTAACTGTCGGTCTATAATATGTACATGAGACACTGTCCATCCCACCAAGTACTGTGCCTGTTTGCAAAATGGCAAGTGCTCACCCTCATTTGACCACACCTCGCAGCCCAGGTATGGTCTCCATGTAAATTGCTCCATGGTGTCTATGGCGTGTCTGAAATAGCCTGTATCCCCAATATGATGCTGTGTGGTCGCCCCTGCATAACAGAAGGCGTATGGAGCTCCATGAGGTAGGTCTACTATAACAAGTGGTCTAAAAATAGCGATATGCTCCCACGCCCATACCATCAGGAGTGTGGTACCGCAGCTCATCGACTATGCCTCTCTATAGGCAATATCATGTAGATGGAAGTACAACATCCCAAGCACACAGGAACCCCAGGAATATACAACTTGCCACTCGAGCATGCCTACTAGCATCTCTCCCCATCCCACGGGAAACCCATGGCCTCGGCTGTCAGGTAGTACTATACTGCCTATCAATGTAGCCAATAGACAGTCTAACTATCTATATCTCTGGGCCAACACCCGCCACCTAATCTCATAGTCATCAAATCCTAATTGTCTAATGTCAGCATGGGGGTAATACCTACACATCTCGGCAACACCCCTCTGAGTATCATAGACCACCCGTGTCCCTCTAATAGGCAGTCTAAGAGTCTTATATACATCCTTCAAGGTCACCGTGGCCTCTCCAGTCGATAGGTGGAAGGATGATGTCTCTAAGTGCCACCTTTCACATAACGTTGTCAACAATCCCCGATTTGCCTGAATCTGGGGCATATCAGTCACATGCAATAAACCTAGATGCCATAGGGTCCGTCGCTCGGCCGGCCGCAAGTTGTCTCTAAATTGGAAGGTGGTGGGTCTAGACTCTCGGGTATAAATCATGTCCAACACAACCTGCAATGGCATTATACATGCCTCATATTAGCCTCAATTATCTATTCTAGTGCAAAATGACTATACTATATGAAATGCAAATGCATCGTTCTTTTGCACATGCGTCATTCTTTTTCATATGCGTCACTTTTTGTCAAATGTGGTTCATAAAATTCAAATGCGGTGCAATAAATTCAAATGTGTCTCATAACATCACATGCATTTTACCACATTGATATGCGTTGGAAAATAAAACATGCGATGTAGTAAATTCAAATGCATTTCACAACAATCAAATGCGGCTATTCTAAATGCAGATGTGATTCATAAAGTCAAATGCGTTTCATAAACTAACAAATGCGTTTAACTATAGAAACCTATTCAAACCAACCAACATTAAATTACAAATGCGGTTTTCCGCAAGCAAATGCGTTGTTCGCGCATGCATATGTGGTTCACAATTAAAATGACACATAAATAAAAAATGCATTAAATGCCTTAAAATGTGTGCAAATTAAAAATTTTCAAAAGGAAAGTTTTAGGTCCATACCGGGGGGTCCGCACCAGCTGGTCTCTGATATGTCTGGATCATGTATGCGCGATGATGAGTGGCTGGAACTGGAGACATCCTCGCTAGAAAGTCAGAGCAGAATCTCAATTTTTCAACTAGGTGGGTGAAAATGAATAGGTTTTTACCCCTATTCCTATATATACCTAGGGCTTAGGTGGCATTCTTGTCCTACTGGCCATGTAAACTTCCATTTTTGATCATCCCATACCTGTCCCTCCCATTTCCAAACTCCATTTCGTCGACTCCACTGCATTTCTGCCTACCCAGTGGACTAATCAGGAGCATTTCCAAATTTTTATGACTTTTTCGGAAATTTGTCAATTTTCCCGAGGGGGCATACCTTCACCTATTTTAATCTAGAGTATTACTGGGGCATTATTTCTTATCGATTTTCTTTGACACAATGCCGAAATGACATTGTATCAAAGAGGGGCAAATGTAGACACCGAAATCTGGTTTAAGCTTGCAACTTCCATATTCTTTGTAATTCTTATTCTTCATGGTCATGATTAAATAATCTTAATTATTTAATTAATTCATCTTAATATTAATTCTTCTATTGATTAAATAATCTTAATTATTTAATTAATTCATCTTCTATTAATTCTTCTATTGATTAAATAATCTTAATTATTTAATTAATTCATCTTAACATTAATTCTTCTATTGATTGAATAATCTTAATTATTTAATTAATTCATCTTAACATTAATTCTTCTATTAATTAAATAATCTTAATTATTTTAATTAATTCACACTTTTATTTGATTAATTAAATAAACGTTTTTATTTAATTATGTTACTAATTAACCTTTTCTTGTCAAATTAAATAAATTCTTATTTAATTTACTCTTTATCATATTTCAACTATAATTAAATAAATTCTTTATTTAATTATTCATTTAAATCCCTTCATCATTTAATTAAATAAATCTTATTTATTTAATTATTCTTCGAATATCGAGTCTTGAATTAAATGAATTATTTAATTCATTAATTCTATTTTAATGCATTCTTCTATATTTTAGATAATTATGTGAGTTATCTAAGTATTCACTTTTACTCGACTCAACATCTATTTTAATCACTCAGTTAACTCTTGATTTAACCTTTGAGTGGCGTTCTCTAGTAATTTCTTTGTCAAATCATTCAATCCTCCAATTCTAACTTATTTGCGTGTACATGCGGATTAATTAAATATTCTTATTTAATTAATTAAACCTCGTGCATGCATTCAAACAGAGAGTCGTTATAATCAATCTTCATCTTTGTCGTGCAAAGATATTTCTTATGTTTTCGAATGCCAAACTGAAGATTAAATCATTTATTTAATCTTTAATCCTATTTCTAGTTTGTATCACTCATGTCATTACTAACAGTTATCTGAATGCATGTCTAACCGGTTAATCTCAACCATCAGTTGATCTTTCGATCTTGACCTGTCGTTCGAATAATCAATTTTCTATAAATTGATTTGTCATTCTTCATTCCAACCTCTCTCGAAAATTCACGAAATCTTATGACTTTTAAGAGCACTCAATCTTGAATCTTTGATATTTTTCTAATCATTATCTTAGGCTATACTTGCACGAATTTACGAAAAATTTGAGGGCAATTATACTACACAAGCAAAATTGAGAAGGGAAATCGAGATGAATCATGGAAATATGTTCAAAATTGGTGAGATTGTTCTAGTTTTGTTTACATTTCTGACTTTCCTATGTTCTTTGTTGCTTAACATTTAGATTTGCATTCTAGATTTAGTATTGCATGCATGTTTGCTTCTGATCTTCTTTGTTGTCTATAGTGCAATTTTCTATGGCATTACACTTAGAATGACCACCCTATACCATTTCATAATGAAATGCAATGCATGTGAGATGATTTAATGTTTCCTATATGATATGGTGTGCATTATGCAGTATGCTAATGGTTTGTGGATGCAGGATGGATGTATTAGCAATGATTTTGATTAACTGTCATGGTACCATGTTAGCGCAAAAAGAAGATAGAAGAAAGAAGTAGATCCAACAAGTCATAAGATGATGATGAGATAGATGATGTTCTCTTGCCGAGAATTGGGATTTTCAAAGGGTCATTTACCTTATGTTTGATAACACACGTGGTATGATGCATCAAGGTATAAAGAACCAAGATGGCGTTGCACCTAGTGTGATGGACTTGACTTGACAATCAGATAGGAGTACTCCTATTCATACTTGGCATACAAAACCATATTTAGAATGTAGTTCAGATATTCCAAACATATCGTACCAAAACATAGAAAGGCACGCCTTCCCATGTGGTCAACAAGACATTCAAAACATCCTCCATACAAACCAAACAAAGCACGTACAACCAAAGTTAGATTACAGGAATATCCAACAAGCACAATAGACAAAAGATAATGATCGTTGCCCCATTCCTATCTCTCTAAATCTTTTGTTTAGATATCATCGAGAGGTCCTTGAAATGAGTGAAATAAGATCAATCCAACATGATAAAATCAAGTAAACAAACAAGCTAATGTTCTTCATACCACTAGCCAAGACTAAAACTACGTGATGCCTAATGTTGATGTCCATTGTGGGAAGGATGCATCCTAGGACATGATGTTATCAGACGATGATTAGATTGACTAGATGATAAGTTATTGACACGAAAAGTTGACCAACTTGTTTATCTACTGACCTCAACTTGTGATTTTGATGTTTAATTTTTCACTTTTGACTACTAGACTTGTTTCTGATTGTTTTACCCAAGGTTGAGGATGATGATTAATTTATTATGAGTGATGTTTATTGTGGGTGAAAGCGAGATGGGATGGATGGATGAATTTTATTTTTTTTTGGTTTTTTGAATGTTTTTGATGTTTTTGAAATGTTTTGAGGTTGTTTTTGGTATTTTTGAGATTTTACAAATATTTTGATTTTTAGATTTTTCTAATTTTTAGGTGTTTTCTGATATTTTGACCAAAGATCTAACCCAAAGACCTATCCTAGAGGTCTCGGGGGTTGATCAACATATTAGTCTTTCCTACATTATACACGCAGAGACCACGTAGTTCACCTGATGATAGAATTATTTATTGATGAAGACATAAACATGATGAAATGCCAGTTTATTATGATGGACCCCTAAAGGACTGATCTAGATCTCTTAGAGGATGATCAAAGATCAACATTGCCTATGTTCAAAGCTCAGAGATGACATAGTTCAACAAACAACTCTATTTTTGAATTTTTGACTTTTTGACTTTTTTGACCTATTTTGGATTTTGATATGATTTGGATGTTTTGGATTTTTTGATGGTTTGATGTTTTTGGGATTTTTTTTATTTTCTAATGTTTTTGGATTTTTTTAATTTTAATACTTCAAGAATGTACACAAATTTGATCCAATGTAGGACATACCCCCAACATGATGCGATAGTCTACTCCGATATAGGTAGGACAAACTGACCTTTGGAATGGGCCAAGTAGCTCTAGGAGGGATCATGCCACAAACACAAAACCAAGCTATGATGTAGATGTAGATGAAATGGATGCAATCGAATGCGATGGATGGATGAGTGATGCAGAGCAAGTCGCGAAGACCAAGATGGATGGAGAGTGCTTATTTTAAACATGGTGCCTATTTGTCAGGTTTTCACCAAGGTACTTGCCCAAAGCGCCACCAGAGTGGTTTTCACTAGAGGACGATTTTTCTCTTTACTGTTTTTAATCCTTTTTCTAATTTTTTTTTGGATTTTTAATTTTTTGATTTTTTTGTTGTCACCAAGATGCCTGTTTGCTAGGTTTTCATTAGGGTGACCATTTTTTCATGATATTTTCTCATGTTTTTGTGTTTTTGGTTCTACACCTTGCAAGATCAGGCATAAATTTTTTTAAGATGGGAGTTGTTCATGGGCTCCTCTAGAGGTTCCCCTTTAGGTGTTGACAACTAATATGCCCCTAACTTATAGCTCACTTTAATGACAAATGGGCCCAACCAATTAGGCTCAAACTTTCCCTTACTATTCGGATTTAGCAAAAAAAAAATATTTTCTTTCAACACAAGTTCTCTAACCTAGAAGGTCTTGCTTTTGATCTTCTTGTTGTCATTTTGCTTGAAGAAATTTTGATACACTTGCAGATGGTTCAAAGCAGTCAAACACCACTCATCTAGTAACTCCAGCTCATTTTGTCATGAGACCTGGTATTCTTCATCTATGATGTGGTTTTGTAATGAGATTCTTAGGGGCGGGAGCTCGATCTCGATGGGTAATATGGCTTCTGATCTGTAGACTAGAGAAAATGGGGTGGCACCTGTGGGTGTGCAAATGCTTGTGCGATAGGCCCAAAGGGTAGGATTTAGCTGCAAATGCTAGTCACAACTAGCTTCATTGGTTGTCTTTTTTAGGATTTTTAGAATGGTCTTGTTTGTAGCCTCAGCTTGGCTATTCCCTTGGGGATAATATGGAGTGGAAAAGCGATGTTGGATTTTGAATTTGTAGCATAGGTCACAGACATCCTGATTCTTGAATGGTGTCCCATTATTTGAGATAATGGCTTGTGGGACACCATAGCAACATATTAAGTAGTTCAGGTTGAACTTTGATATCTACTTTCTGGTTATGTAGGTCATAGGTATGGCTTCCACCCACTTTGTGAAGTACTTAGTGGTGGTAATGATAAACTTGTGGCCACTGGATGAGGTCGGGGTGATTTTTCCAACGAGATTGAGCCCCCACTACAAAAGGGTCATGGTGTGATGATGGGATGAAGCTCTTGAGTTAGAGCATGGATGAGATCTCCATGTTAACACTGCAAGCATTTCTTGACATAGTCATGTGCCTCTCTTTCCATTGTGGGCTAGTAATACCCCGTTCTCAGCAACTTCTTGGCCAAGGTCATACTGCTTGAATGGGAACCAAAAATGCCATTATGCACCTCGATTAAAGCAGTCAAGGCCTCCTCAGGATTTAGACACCGTAGTAAGGTTCCTTCTATGCTCCTATGGTATAGGGTATCTCCTAGGATCACAAAGCGGGATTCCTTTTTAACGAAATTTCTCTTTAGGCTCAAGGGTAAGTCAATGTGTAGGACTCCTATTCTTAAGTAGGTATAAATGTCATGGTACCAGGGATCACTGGGGCCAACGATTTCACACACAAATTCTGACTCTGCTACCTTGAATGTGGGTACAAGAATCTACTCTACTAAGAAATTCATGTTTTGGGACATTGCGAGGGATTTCCAGTAGGGATCCAATCATTGCTATGGCATCCACTTTGGGAATCTGCTCAAATGTGATATCAATGAATGGATCCTTGAGACTCTCCACCAACTTTTTGTATGGAGTGAACTTATCATCCTTTGTTTGGTACTTGTCATTCACTTGATTGATTATCAACTATGAATCTCCATATACCTTAAGAGCCATGATGTGCCACTGCACTGTAATTCTGAGACCTATGGTTAGAGCATCATATTCAACAATGTTGATAGTGTAGGAAAATACCAATTTGTATGATCTAGGTATGCAATCCCCTTGTGGGGTGATGAAAAGGACCCCAGATCCTAATCCATGCTATGTGTAGGAACCATCAAAGTATAGTTTCCAGTGGTCGGCTATATTTAGGTTGAAAATGGATTCATCAAGGAACTCTAATATTAGTGGATTCTTTGAATACAACGGTGTTTCTACACGTTGATCTGTGATCACATAGACCTTGATAGCCTTCTGTTCCATGTACTCGATGTCATATTTAGATAGGATCATGACCCACAGTTTAGCCATTCTTCCTATGAGCATTGCCTTGGAGAGTAGGTACTTGAGGGGGTCAATTTTGGTCATGAGTTTGATTTTGTGTGCCAACATGTAGTGTCTAAAATTTTGTGAGGCAAACACCACAACTAGACATGCTTTTTCAATGAATGAGTAATTTAACTCATGTCCTACCATTGTGCGACTGATGTAATAGATGGCCCTCTTTGTTCCATTTTCATCATGTTGTGCTAGGAGAGCACTGAGAGCCATCATCATTGATTATATGTAGAGGATTAGAGGCTTTCCTAGGATTGGCGGAATGAGGACCGAAGGTGTGAGCAGATACTCTTTGATCTTGTTAAAGGCCTGATCACATTTCTCATCGCATTTGTATGCTACCCCCTTGTGGAGTAGGTGAGAATATGGGATTGATTTGTCTGCTAATTGAACTATGAACCAAAAGATTGACTAGAGCCTACCTTGTAGGCCTCAACTATTTCAATGTTTTAGGGGCCTCCATCTCGAGGATTTCTTTTACCTTAGTGGGATCTATCTCAATCCCTCTCATGGACACGATGTATCCCAACAACTTCCCTGATTATACACCAAAGACACACTTCTTTGGATTAAGGCAGACCTTGTATTCCTCAAGTTTATCAAAGATGGCACTTAATGTTGCTATGTGGTCTTTCCTCTTTCTAGATTTTGATAATATGTCGTTGACATAATCTTCCAAATTTTTATGGATCGTATCATGAAAGATTAATTTCATGGCCCTCTGATATGTTTCTCCAATGTTCTTTAGGTCAAATGGCACCATATTCCAATAGTATGTCCCCCATAAACAAGTGAAGGTTGTCTTATGTTGGTCTTCTTTGGCAATCATAATTTGGTTATACCCAGAGAATCTGTCCATCAGTGAAAGCATCTCATGTCCCCTAGTCATGTTTACAATCATATCAATGTTAGGTAGTGGAAAGTCATCTTTGGGATATGCTTTGTTTAAGTCCATGAAATTTGTGCATATATGGATGCCCCTAGTAGGCTTAGAAATAGGTACCAGATTAGATACCCACTCTGGGTAGTCGATCAGGTGTATGAATCATGCATCAAGTAGCTTCTTCAATTCCATTTTGACCACCAAGGCAATTTGAGGATGCATTTTTCTTAACTTTTGTTTCGCAGGTTTGGCTTCAGGGTACACTACTAGATGATGGACCACAATCTCTGGATCAAGCCCAAGCATGTCGGCATAAGTCCATGCAAAGTTGAATTTCCTTTCTCTTAAGAAGGAAGCTAGGAGCTCCTATTCTTTTGATATCAATGACTCTGCATAGAATGTGATGTGCGACATTTCATCTATTCCCAAGTTGACAGGGTTGCATTTCTCAACTAGAACCATTGATTTTTCCTGATGTAGAGCACTGAGAGGAAGATTGAATCCCGCATCCTTGAGTGCCTCAGAGAGGTTTTCGTTGTTGGATGCATCCTTTATTTTTACTATTTTTGGGTCTGAGAGTGCTATAGTGTGGTTTTCACTCAAAGACCTAGATATTATTCTCAGTTTTTTGCTTTTGCGATTGAGGGATTCAATTGTCTCCCCATAATATGCATGTGTGTCTAGCTGGATGAAAAATACTACTTTATGATCCCCACACAAAATTTTATCTCGTAGTCCCATGAATTCAGAGGGCACCTCATTGTTTTCAAATGTGTCTAGAATTGGCGGTTCTCGTTGGTCATAATCGATGAGTTGGGGGTAAACTAGTTTTATCTCATTGGATTGGTTTTTAGACTCAAAGGCTAGGGTGCTAATCATAAAAAGGTCAGAGTCTTCAAACAACATAGGTAGACCTATTTCAGGGGATTCATTGGTTATGTCCAAAGGAATCCCTATGGACATTGGTGACTAATGGGCGGTGGCTGATGACTGAGGGGTGGATACTTATACTTGAGGAGGAGGTTTGACCCTTGTAACTAGGGTGGCTCTACCAAGTGTGGTCACCCTCAGAGGGGTATGTCTGAGGCCAAAAAATTTCAAATGCTTTTCAACAATAATGGGTTCCAGAAGGCCATTATCATTCTACTTGATCTTGTTACTCCTATTGTAGCCCATGGAAAGCATCATCTATAATCCTTTACGGTTGTCATCCATGGGAAGGCCAGCTGTAGGCTTGTTGTCCTGGTACAATAGGCTTGATGGGTCTTCTTCTATCACCTTTCGACCTAGGTCTCCCCAACTTTTCAAGTTAAAAGGTCCTGCTGTGAAAGTTTGGGCTAGAGTGCTATTAGTTAGTGGTTGGCCATGTGATTGAGAGATTGTGGTAACTCTCCCACCATGAAATTTTTTTTTGGAATGGTGTAATTTCCACACCCATTGTCTTGGACTATGACCTTGATGTCAGAGATGGTGGGAATGTCAGGTGTCTTTGTCCCAGAAGTGGAGGTGAGGGTAGTTGGGTCTATGTAGGGTGTTGAAGGGACTTCATCGTTTTTAGGCACTTGGGGGATTTTGTAATATTTTGCTTCCATATTTTTGTAATAGTAAAAGGGTTTAGGATCCCCATGGAAAGTGACTTCTTGGCCTTGGTATGGGAATTTTATGCACTGGTGAAAGGTGGAAGTGACAACTTGCATCCCATGAATCCATGGACACCCCAAGAGGATATTATAAGGCAATTCCAGATCGAGGACCTGACAGGTTGTTTCCATGATGGCCAACCCTACTTGAATAGGAGTTGGATGGTGCCCTAATGGTTATGCCTTTTCCTTTTTCAACACCATCCTCAGAGATGCCCAAATTTTTTATTAATTTAAGGGTGCATATGTTCAACCCTGCACCTCCATCCACCAAGACCCTCTTAATTTTGTTTTTTATGGACATAAGCCTCAAGATGAAGTGCATGATTGTGAGATGGTTGTGTCAGAAGATCTTGCTCTGAGAAAGTTAGGAGGTGAGGTGTAGTGAGGTGCGTGACCATAGCTTGGAAATGATCTATATCAAGATCTGTAGGGATAGAAAATGAGGCCAAGGCTTCCTCTAGGATCTTTCTGTGGGATGGCAAGATTTTGAGCAACTCCATAATGGAGATTTGTGTTGGGGTTCTTTTTAACGGGTCTTTGACATTGTAGCCACTAGGAATGGACCTTGGATTGGATGTGGATGCTCTGTTTGGCTAAGATGGCCCTATGATGGTGACTTTTCTACCTCTTGTGGTGACTCCACAATCGGCTTGGGCTCCTTTGATGGTGATAATAGGGCAATAGTCATCTAGGGATGTGATGACATGCTCGTACACATGGTTTACATTTTTGAAAGCACCCTTTCCTTTATCATGGTTATTATTCCCTTTGTTGTTGTGGTTGGGCATCAAATTCATGTAAATCTTGAGATTTCAATTTCCAATTGGTTGTTCCACGTCTATGATCTTGTCATCTATGAGGTCTTGGATTAAGTTCTTGAGCCTCATGCAATTGGGAATTGTGTGTCCATTTATTTTGTTAAAATCACAAAGGTGATTTTCATTATACGATGATGGTTTTACCAAGGGCTCTTGATAGTTTTTCGTATGTGGGGATCGTGATGAGTTTTTCCTCTACCAGTCTCTTCATGATGGATTTTGCTAGTTCCCCAAGGGTTGTGTACTTCTGCTTGGGGGAATTCTTGTTTCACTAGGGTGGTCCCCTTTGATCATTCACATTGTTGACCATTTGGTTGTTCGGTGGCTGAGTCACAGTGTTGGCTTGTTGATTATTGTTCTTTAGGTTTGTTGTGGTGGTTGGGTGTTTTGCCAAGGTGAACTGATGACAACTTTGGCATCGACAATACCATCGTTGGTAACATTTTGGTTCTTCACCCATGTGCATGGCTTATCACTATAGTTGGTGGATGGGTGACTTTCTTGGTAAGATGGAGTTCCTCCCTGTGATATAAGGGCTCGTTTGATGTTGAATGCCTTAGGGATTAGCTGATCATAGGTTGTGATACATTACATCTTAAGATGGAAGGACAAGAGTTTGTCAAGGTTTGTAATGATGGTGCACACTTGTTGTTCTTCGAGCATGGCCCATTTGCTTCTGTTGGCCTTGGATCACCACCTTTGCAAAAATGAAGCAAATGTCTCTCCTTTGGATTGTTTCATAGCTGATAGTTCTTCAAGGCTCACATCCATGGCTATGTTGGAAGCATAGTTTTGGATAAATGCTTCCACGATTTCTTTGAATTTTTTGATTCCTAAGAGATGGGAGAACCAGTTGATGGCGGGATCTGCCGAGATTCGAGGGAATAGTCGCATCAAGTAAGTTTCATCACAGGTGACTTCCATGCAGTGTACTTGAAATTCTCTAATGTGATCTTCACGGTTTCCTGTCTCATGATATTTATTGAATTTTGGAATATTGAATCCCTTTGGGAATGGTTTCATGATAATGCTCCTGTCGAATGGGTAGGGGCATAAGTTCTTTTGTGGCTTTGTGGTTTTTCCTGATTGAAGTTCAAACACTTGTTGTGAAATAAATTTGATTTGTGATGATACGTCATCTTGAGGATCAGGGGGTGGGATAAAGGTGTTTTGAGGAGGTTTGGTTGTTGGAGGGATGGGTGGATTGGTTGGTGTGTTGGTGGATGGTGTTTGCACATTTTTTTGTGCCAAGTACACCTGTAATTGTTGTTGTACCAACAATGCTTGCTATTGGTCTTGTTGTTTTTTTGCTAATAATACATGTTGATGGGCTTGCTGTTGCTAAGCTACCAACACTTGTTGTTGGGCTTGCAATTGGGTTGCTTCTTGCTGCTCTTGGTATTGCTTCAAAGCTTTTTGATATGCTTGTTGTTGGGTGACTTGCTATTGTGTGAGGTATTGTGGTTGTGGTTGTGCTTGTGCTTGTGCTTGTGCTCACACTTGCACTTGTGCTTGTTGGGAAACTTGGGCAGCTTGCATGGCTTGTGCTGCTTGTTGAGCTTCTTCTTCTTGTTGTTGTAACAATGCTTGGGCTTGTGCCTATGTGGCCTATTTCTCTCATTGAGCTTGTGTTGCTTGTTGTGCAGCTTGAGCAGCTTGCATTGCTTGAGCTGCTTCTATGGCTTGACTAGCTTGTGCTGCTTGTTGGGCTTGTTGTTGTTGCAACAATACCTGGGCTTGTGCCACTTGTTGTGCTTGTTGTTGTTATAACAATGCTTGGGCTTGCACTTGCTATGCGGTTTGAGAGGCTTGAGTATCCTAAGTGGCTTGAGTGTCTTGCACTAGTTGTTGAGTGGCTTGGTACTATTGGAGTGCCTTTTGGTAGGCTTGGTAAGCTTGTAGCACTATGCTATACTGACTTTCTGCATTTGGTTTTGGCGGTGGTGGTGGGGGATTTGGAATTATGTTGGATGCGATGACGAGTGGTTGACATGCGTTTTGAGTGATCATGGTAGTAAGGGGTTGAGATGTGTTGGGACTGATTGTAGTGGTAGTGGATGTTGGGATTGATACTACTTCTTGGTTGGATACCATCTGTTGTTGTGATATCGATGGTATACTCAGAGGATTTGATGTAGTGATTTGATTGGTGATTAGTAGATTGACCTAGATTGGCTGACTTGTGTTGGGTAAAGGGGGCAGCCCTAAACCAAGAAATGATCTTGATGTTGGTTAGGGAGGCATTGGTGGTAGAATTGGTGAAGGTAGTGATGGAATTGGTGGGAAGTTTTATGGGGCAGATGAAGATGAGGCCCTGAAAAGTCCACCTAGTTCAAATAGGTCTGCTTGTACCAATGGAAAGGAAACCTGGGAGTGAAGGGCATATGTCAGCGTTGCATGAAAGGATGTGTCATTGGTGTTATGGAATGTGAGTGGAAAATATTGGTCGAGTGGATTTTGAGGGATGGTAATTGATGTACCCATGATAGTGTTGGCTTCCAAATTTTGGGTATTAACAAGGGGGTGTTTTTGAAGGGCATTGAACAACACACTCCCCTTTGTTGTGCATGTTTTGCACACATGCCCCACTGTAGGTAGGAACCCCCTTTTATTTCACTCCCAACAGGCTGTTTTGCTCCTGTCTTGTTCTACGTGCCCCATTTTCCAAGCCCAACTTGGTCATGTGCCTTAAAATGATCAAATCCCCCTGCCCAAATTTACCTACTTGGGGTATTCAAGTCTAGGGAGAAACAAAGTCCCCCATCCCTTTTCTGCCTTTTGTCTTGTTCCTGCTAACTTGGTCCCTAATCACTCGATTCACTTTTTTCCACATTTTGACTTTGAGGATAAATTTTTGGTGGATTTGGGATGTGTTTGTGGTGCCTAAGTGAACTGCCAATGGTTCATCAACGTTCCGTTAAGTTTCAGTGGTTTCAAAACTTTTCCTCTAGAACTCCCTCCCTCTTTGGCTATTTTGGAAACATCCATGGACCCCTGTCAGTCTGGTTTCCACATTTTTGACTTTGGGGATAACTTTTTGGTGGATTTGGGATGTGTTTGTGGTGCTTAAGTGAACTTCCAAGGGTTCGTCAACGTTTTGTTAAGTTTCGGTGGTTTCAGAACTTTCCCTCCAAAACTCCCTCCCTCTTTAGCTATTTTGGAAACATCTGTGGACCTCTATCAGTTTGGTTTTCACATTTTTGAATTTGGGGATAACTTTTTGGTGGATTTGGGATGTGTTTGTGGTGCCTAAGTGAACTACCAAGGTTTCGTCAATGTTCCGTTAAGTTTCAGTGGTTTTAAAATTTTCCCTCCAGAACTCCCTCCCTCTTTGGTTGTTTTGGAAACATCCATGGACCCCTGCTAGTCCGGTTTCCACATTTTTGACTTTGGGGACAACTTTTTGGTGGATTTGGGATATTTTTGTGGTGCCTAAGTGAATTGTCAAGGTTTTGTCAATGTTTCGTTAAGTTTCAGTGGTTTCAGAACTTTCCCTCTGGAACTCCCTCCCTCTTTGGTTGTTTTGAAAACATCTGTGGACCCCTGCTGGTCCGGTTTCCACATTTTTGACTTTGGGGATAATTTTTTGATGGGTTTAGGATGTGTTTGTGGTGCCTAAGTGAACTGCTAAGGTTTCGTCAACATTCTGTTAAGTTTCAGTGGTTCCAGAACTTTCCCTTCAGAACTCCCTTCCTTTTTGTCTATTTTGGAAACATCTGTGGACTCCTGCTAGTCCGGTTTCCACATTTTTGACTTTGGGGCCAACTTTTTGGTGGATTTGGGATGTGTTTGTGGTGCCTAAGTGAACTGCCAAGGGTTCATCAACGTTCCGTTAAGTTTCAGTAGTTTTGGAACTTTCCCTCTGGAACTCCCTCCCTTTTTGGCTATTTTGGAAACATCTGTGGACCCCCACCAGTCCGGTTTTCACATCTTTGACTTTGGGGATAACTTTTTGGTGGATTTGGGATGTGTTTGTGGTGCTTAAGTGAACTACCAAGGTTTCATCAATATTCCGTTAAGTTTTAGAGCTTCGTCCCCCTTTGGCTATTTTAGAACATCCATAGAGCCCCAACGACCTGGCCTCTAGAGCTCGGCCCCTCTATGGCCGTTTCCAGGACTTCGTCCCTCCATGGTCATTATGAACATCCGTGGACCCCCATCAGTCTAGTTTCCACATTTTTGACTTTGGGGATAACTTTCTGGTGGATTTGGGATGTGTTTGGATTGCCTAAGTGAACTGCCAAGGTTTCGTCAACGTTCCGTTAAGTTTCGATGGTTTCAGAGCTTCGTCCCCCTTTGGCTATTTTAGAACATCCGTGGAGCTTTGACAACTCGGCCTCTGGAGCATGGCCCCTCTGTGGCCGTTTCTGAGACTATGTCCTTCCGTGGCCATTTTGAGCTTCCAGTTTTTGTCAAATGAGTCCAATCTTAAGGAATTTTTTTGAGCACTCTTCCTTTCCCTTTTCCTATGTGCTATAATTGAAAAATCTTGGTTTTGCTAAGTTTTGTGAGGTTTAGGAACTTTCCTTCTGATTTGTTGTCCCTCATTCGCTGTCTGCCTCCTTGGGCTTGCATTAATGTTTATGATCCAAATGAGCTCAAAATATGAATATTATAATCTTTTGATGATGCATGGATGAATCTAACAAGGATTTTACAAGATTTGACTAATGTTTTCCTTGATTTGCGTATGGAAGCACTTACGACACTTCATGCATGCAGGATCCAAGAAGCCTACCGCGGGTCCGTCAAGGAGACCCATTAAGAAAGATGAACAAGGAATGTACATAGCTCCTATCACCATTCATTTCATGTCCACCTCTCCCCCTAGCACCCACCAACAGGGTCAACATTAGAAGAAGGCATGTGCCAAGGAAGTTAAAGACAAAAATGCAAGGGGGTGGCCTTGAAGAGAGCATAAGGGAGTTGTTCGCCTGAATCAGGGGCAACCAATCCATTGATGCTAATCATCAATGGGCTCGTTTGACCCAAGGAAGAACACTACAAACACATCAAGTAAGAAGGAAGCTTTCAGGCAGTTTCTGCTATAGTGAAAAGGGGAATCCGCTAAATGACAAAACTGCTACAACACTTGGGCACTAGATGACAAAACAGAGAAAAGACAAGGAATGTATTTTAAATTGTTGAATATTGTGGGGTAGGTGAAACCCTAATGTAATCAAATCTGGCCCATTCGATGTAATTCAATCCTAGCCATTCATTTGGGCTTTGGAAAACTATATATAGGAGCTTGCCCCTTATTTGTGAAAAGGTTGGAGAACTGATGTAAAGACATTCTACAGCAATAGAAAGCAACATTGCATGATTTATGGGTGTTCCTTTTGAGTTTTCTCTTTATGTATGCATGGTTCAACTTCCATAGTAGTTTTAGTTATAGATTCTTGAATGGAGATGATAATGGAAATTGCTGTTATGGTATTTGATGAACTTTCAGCCCATGCTTTTAGCACTTGTTGATGACAAACTGCTCTGTAAAGTTAGCCTGGGCTTCTTGATTTCAATGCTGCAACTTAGTTCAATTGAATGTTCATGATGTGTATGTGTAATTTGAAAATCTGCAGTCCTTAGAAGATTGCACTGGTTTTATGTAACTATAGGTTCCTCTTGGCCAAGCAAAACCTAGTTTAGGGAGTTTTTCTACTTTAGCAGCCACCATTGTTACTGTTCATTCATAGCTTAGGATTAGAACAACTTTCTTAACCCTTATCTTTTTGTTATTTCTTTTAATCCTTGGTTAGAGTAGGATCCAAAGCATCACCATGAAGCTAAATTAGATGAACTTGATGAGTTTCAGCTTGTTGTTTTGAGTGGACAAACACTGTTCATTCACTTTCAACACTTTGAAACTGCATTTGCAAATACAACTCCCCACACTTTATAACTCATCTGTAAGGCTGCCTTGTGATTCCAGCAAATCACATCAAACAACTGAGATATTCCAAGCACTATCAAGACCTGACATTAGAGACCTTGGGATAGTGTTCTGCAATCTGATTGTGGAAGATTGTCTTTCAAGAGAGGTAGTGCACCTATGCACTGCCTGTGTTGAGAAGTGCATAAAAAACACATCAATAGAACTAGCGCTAGAAGGAGGGCTGACACGTTGGGAATACAAAGCTGAAGGTTGGAAGTGATTCATTTTATACCCTCCTCCTCCTAATGCGATCAACAGAACTAGCACTAGAAGGAGGGCTGACACGTTGGGAATACAAAGCTGAAGGTTGGAAGTGATTCATTTTATGCCCTCCTCCTCCTAACGCCATCAACAGAAGTGGCACTAGAAGGAGGGCATGACATGTTGAGGCTACAAAGCTGAAAGTTGGAAATCGAAAAGAGCACTTTCAAAGAAGAAATCTAAGATAGGGAGATCTCTTTTAATGCTAAAAATTAGAAAATTCTGAAGGCAAGTAGAAGCTGAGTCAAAATGGAGCAACATGCAGATTTGAATAAGAGACTGAAGAAGCCATTACAACACTTCACATTGTTAGATAGATGTCAGATCCATTGCACTCACAAGCACAATGAGTTGGGGTGTTTGAATTTTTTGAGCAAAATTGAAAAGGTCTTGCAAGGAGAAATCCCCTTCTGGGAAATATACCAGCCCTTGGCTCCCGAAGACCTAGAGGGAGAATTGACAACTATGGAAGCCAAAGCTTTCAAGGAGCTAATCCAAGAAAATTTGAGCAACAAGGATGGACCAAGATTGGAGGAAGTACTAATGGAAAGTTGGTGTAGATTTCACAATGCACCACATTCAGAATTTACGTGTCCATCATGTGACAACATCATCACTCAAGTCAAAGGTTGTTCGAACAAGTTGGAGCAGCCAACTCCCAATAAAGAGAAGTTATCCCATGAGGCAAAAGAGCTATCAACATCTGAAGGACAACAAGGTAAGGATGAACCAAGAAATTTGATACAAGTTGATTTTGGAGCAGCAGACATTGAAGTTGAAAACTAGGAGGAAGAAGTAGATTTCACTAGGACAACAAGGTTCCTTGGTGAAAATATAACTAAGACTAATTTAGAAGGCCTTTTCTCCACCAATCGAAGGAAGCCCTCCACTCTAGAAGAAGAGCAACTGGTAGGTGACGATGAACCAATAGAGTCTATAGCAGCGGATGTTAGGACAGCCAACTCAGATGCTGAAAAACAAGAAGAAGAAAAGGTTGACAACCTTGGAGCAGTAGAAAATGGTGACAAAGGTATAAGTGAAATCAGATTAGAAGGATTCTCCTTCATCAATGACGACAATCAAGAATCTGAAAATAAAATTTTGGAGTGGTAACAACCACTCGTCATGACTGTCTACCATCAAGCTTGTTTTTCAAGTGATGATGAGGACCCAGTAGCAGAAATATATGACCAACTCATCTCCAGATTAACAAAGGATTGGTTCAAACTAAGATGTCAAGTGGATTTGGAGGTATTGCTACTGCCAAATTGGTGTAGACTTCATGATTCATCACACTCAGAGTTCACATGCAAACTGTGCCAAGAAGCCATCAAGCAAGTCAAAGAATAAGCAAGGCAGCCAAGCGCCTGACCTCCTCTACTTGTTACTTGGATTGAAGTAGAAGACAAAAATCTTGAATCAAGTGATGGCTTAGCTAAAGGTGGGCCTCAAGAGGATGTTGGAGCAGCAATAGAAGAAAGATGACAACACAATCTCAAGCCTCCAAGTGATGAAGTAGATCAAGTGGGAATGTGTCCACTAGTCATCAAGAAGTTCTTCCTCTTGAAGAGCAGTTGTGCACCATGGACGATATGCTTTTTGGAAAGTCTTTGGAGGGAGATTGCATAGTGAATTTTGGTCCCCTTGATGAGGTGCCATCAATTGATGACTTCTTTCCATTGGGAGCTTCACTACAGAGGTATGCTCATGTCAAGGAAGAGTACATCCTAGAAGACGGTAGCAATGAATACATACTCCTTGAGCCCCCAAACAGTGATGCACTAGAGTTTTCAAATTGGGAGAGGAGATCTTTCTCCATTTACATCGATAGTGAGCAAGAAGAAATGAGTGAATGTCATGATGATATGCATGAACAAAAAAGGGAAGAAGACAAAGGTGGGGGTGTTTTGATGGCTTCCAACAAGTATGACTAAATTGACCAACTAAAAGATGCAACTTGGAGCCCTTCCACCATGATCGTTGTTGATCCTCCTTCACATTCGGGGAGTTGTAATAGGACATATGCATGCATGTCATTATCCCATGACATTGAACATCATAAAAAGGAGTTTGATACTTGGGGAAGGAGATGAGACAACATACTGCTATTTGAGGACAACAACCAAGTGGATCCCAAGTTTGCAGATGATCAATGTGGAAAAGTATTTCTTTTTGAAGAATTGCCAACTGGGGTTGTAGGTCCTATTGGTAGATTGGAAGAGTTGTTTGTTGTCCCGTCCTCCCAGCCTTATGCAAGCTTAATGTCTAAAGTTCTGCACCCTCCACCATGCCTGCTCGAGGCTACTGATGCAACAATCAATGATGTTGTGCTTGCTATTGACTATCCAACATTGCCACCTCCATGTGATGACATCCAGGTTCTATCCTTCGTTGCCTCTATTATTTCTCATAACTACACTTATTATTTTGATTATGGGAATGAGGGAAAATGAACATGTTTATGGATTAACCATGGGTTCAATGAGCCTCCTCAATTGCTGATTTTTCATGATGATGTGATTGAACTTGAGTGCTGCAATGTTGAACTTCCTCTTTCTGAATATAAAGATAAGTTTGCATGGTTAAGAAATAAACAATCGCCTATTTGCTTGTGCATGCACTACAAAATCCAATGAAAGTTAATGTCAGCCTGCCCTACTTAAACATAGTACTTTGTAAATATCTTTGTACATAGCCCGTTTCGAGTAGTATAGGTTTCCTGTAAACACTCTGCTTTCCCGCTTTCCTTAGGTTAGTTGGTGTGATGTAAGTTATTTTCTTTTGTTTGCTTTCGCTTTCCTACTGCTTTGCTCGGGGTCCCTCTGCTTTTAGCTAGGCACATCTGTACGCACAACAACCATACTTATCACTTGGGGTTGTTCTACATATTTCTTTGTCAAACTCTAATCAAGTTTTCAGAGTGGATGGTGAGGATCTTCTGTTGGTGTCACGTGATCTGGGTGTTTGATTCAAAGAGGATAAGTTGTTGGCTTAGTCCAACTCTGATGTATTCTGAAATCTTACATCTCTTACACATCTTAAGAATCCAACGGTCACTGTAGGGTCTTTTTTGAAGTCTAGTTAAGTGAAAAATCTAAAATTATGCTCCAGTGCCACTATGATTCTCAGCCCTAAACGCGAGCTTTGATGATTGCAGGTTGAAATAAAAGAGCTAAAAAGAGAAAAGAAAGAAAGAAAGAAATCATTCAAAATTAAAAGAAAGAGAAAATTCAACTTTACAGGGGTATCCGAGCAACTCTACCAGGGCTATGGATGCCCGGCCAGCAGTAGAGCAATGTTCAGGAGAATCACAATGATAACCTCGTCAGGGCTATGAACGCCTGACTAGTAGCGAGGCAATGTATCAGATGCTTTTGGAGTTAGAATAAACTTCATAGCTTAACTTGACGAAGCTTGGGTTCCTATAGCAATTGAAGGATGGGAATTAACACAGCTGCGCACACTTGAATTTTTAGCATACTGAAGGTTGGGTTGGCTAGTGGTTTTCATCCTTTGGTTGGGCGTCTGGTTTGTTTTCCCTAGCGTGAAGGTTGGAACCAAAGATTCTGGGTTCATGATTCCAGTTTGTTTTCAAAATGTTCTGGAGCATTTCCCCAGCGAGTCACCATTTGTTGTGCATGTTTTGCACACATGTCGTTTCATAGGCAGGGACCCCCTTTTTTCACTCTCGACAAGCTGCTTTGCTCCTACCTTGTTTTGCATGCCCCATTTTCCAAGCCCAAATTGGTCATGTGCCTTTAAACAATCAAATTCCCCTTACCAAATTCACCTACTTAGGCTATTCAAATGTGTAGAGAAATGAAATCCCCCGTCCCTTTTCTACCTTTTGTCTTGTTCCTGCTGACTTGGTCTTTGATCGCTCGATTTGCTTTTTTCTACACTTTTGACTTTGGGGATAACTTTTTGGTAGATTTGGGATGTGTTTGAGGTGCCTAAGTGAACTGCCAAAGTTTTGTCAACGTTCTGTTAAGTTTTGGTGGTTTTGGAACTTTCCCTCCAGAACTCCCTTCCTCTTTGGCTATTTTAGAAATATCCGTAGACCCTCGCCGGTCTGGTTTCCACATTTTTGACTTTGGGGATAACTTGTTGGTGGATTTGGGATGTGTTTGAGGTGCCTAAGTGAACTGTCAAAGTTTCATGAATGTTCCATTAATTTTTGGTGGTTTCAGAACTTTCCCTCCAGAACTCCTTTCCTCTTTAGCTGTTTTGGAAACATCTTTGGACCCCTGTCGGTCCGGTTTCCACATTTTTGACTTTGGGGTCAACTTTCTGGTGGATTTGGGATGTTTTTGGGGTGCCTAAGTGAACTGCCAAAGTTTTAGTGGTTTTAGAACTTTCCCTCTGGAACTCCCTCCCTCTTTGGTTGTTTTGGAAATATCTGTGGACCCCCGCTAGTCTGGTTTCCACATTTTTGACTTTGGGGATAACTTTTTGGTGGATTTGGGATGTGTTTGTGGTGCTTAAGTGAACTGCCAAGGTTTCGTCAATGTTTCATTAAGTTTCAGTGATTTCAAAGCTTCGTCCCCTTTTGGGTGTTTTAGAACATCTGTGGAGCCCCGACGACTCAACCTCTAGAACCTGACCCCTCCATGGCCGTTTTAGAACATCCGTGGAGCCTCAACAACCTGACCTCTGGGACCTGGTCCCTCCATGGCTGTTTTGAACATCTGTGGAGCTCGGCAACCCACCTCTGAAACCTGACCCCTCCATGACCATTTATGGGATTCTGTCTCTCTATGGCCATTTTGAGCTTCCGATTTTTTTCAAATGAGTCCAATCTTAAAGAAGTTTTTGGGCACTCTTCTTTCCCCTTTTCCCATGTGCTATAATTGAAAAATCTTGGTTTTGCTAAGTTTTGTGAGGTCTGGGAACTTCCCTTCTGGTTTGCTATCCCTCATTCGCTGCTCGCCCCTTTGGGCCCACATTAATGTTTATAGTCCAAATGAGCTTCAAATATGAATATTATGATCTTTTGATGATGCATGGATGGATCTAACAAGAATTTTGCAAGATTTGACTAACGTTTTCCTTGATTTGTGTATGAAAGCACTTATGACACTTCATGTACACAGGATTCAAGGAGCCTACTGCAAGTCCGTCAAGAGACCCATCAAGAAAGCTGAACAAAGAATATGCATAGCTCCTGTCACCATTCATTTCATGTTCACCTCTCTCGCTAGCACCCACCAACAAGGTCGTCATTAGAAGAAGGCTTGTGCCAAGAAAGTCAAGGTAAAAAATGCAAGGGGGTGGTCTTGAAGAAAGCATAAGGGAGTTGTTCGCTTGAATCAGGGGCAACTAATCCATTGATTCCAATCGTTGATGGGCTCGTTTGATCCAAGGAAGAGCACTGTAAACACATCAAGCAAAAGACAACTTTCAGGCAGTTTCAGCTATAGTGAAAAGGGAAATCAACAAGAGCAAAAATTGCTATAGTGAATGGCCACTAAGGGACAAAACAAAGAAAAGACAAGGGATGTATTTTAAATTGTTGGATAATGGGGGGGAGGTGAAACTCTAATGTAAATCAAATCTGGGCCACACAATGTAATTTAATCCTAGCCATTCATTTGGGCTTTAGAAAACTATAAATAGGGGCTTGCCCCTCATTTGTAAAAGGTTGGAGATCTGTTGTAAAAAGTATTTGCAGCAATAGAAGACAACATTGCATGATTTTATGGATGTTCTCTTTGATTTTTCTCATCTTGCATGCATGGTTCTACCTTCTATTTTAGTTTTAGTATTAGTTTCTTGAATGACTATCATGATGGTGTTGTTGTTATAGTATTTGATGAGCTTCCAACCCATACTTTTAGCACTTGTTGATGACAAGCTGCTGTGCAAAGTTAGCCTTGGCTTCTTTTTGTCATTGTTGCAACCTAGTTCAATTACATGTTCATGATGTGTCCATGTAATTTGAAAATTAGTAGACCTTAGAAGATTGCACTGGTTTTGTGTAGCTGTAGGTTTCTCTTGGTCAAGTAAAACTCAGTTTAGGGAGTTTGTCTACTATAGCAGCCACTGTTGTTACTGTTCATTCATAGCCTAGGATTAGAATAGCTTTCTTAACCCTTCTCCTTTTTCTATCTTTTTAATCCTTGGTTAGAGTAGGATCCCAAGCATCACCATGAAGCTAAATCAGATGAACTTGATGAGTTTCAGCTTGCTATTTAGAGTGGACAACCACTATTCATTCACTTCTAGCACTTTGAAACTGCATTTACAAACCCAACTTCCCATGCTTTGTAACTCATTCATAAGTCTGCCTTGTGATTCCAACAAATCACATAAATCAACTGAGATATTCCAAGCACTGTCAAGACTCGACATTAGAGACCTTGGGATAGTGTTCTGCAATCTAATTGTGGAAGATTGTCTTTCAAGAGAGGTGATGTACCTATGCATTACATGTGTTGAGAAGTGCATAAAAAACACATCAACACCCTTGTTAACAATAGGTTGTGTGGTGGAAATGGATGTTGTGGATTGCAAAATGGGTTAGGCGATACTCTGAGTAGGTGTGGTAATTGGTACAAGTGGCATGAAAGGTTTCTCCAAAATAGTGCTTACATCCAAATTGAAAGGTTGTTTGGCTCCTTCCTTTACCAATTCAAGCATGTATTGGGAAGGGTTCAATCTTATCATGGCTTTGAAAAGTTTATGGTTGTTAGGATTTTGAAGAAATTCAATGATCTCATCTTGGGTCATCCCTGAGTTGGTGATGTCTTCCACTTTCCCTTCCTTTTGAGGATCTTGTGTGATGAGAGAAAGATCGGGTAGTGGGTTGCTTGGTCCAACAGGATTAAACTTAGGTGTTGTTTGACTTAGGTCACTTGAAGTCGACGTTTCTTTGTTATTCTCCATGTTCTTCTTGTGTTTCGATGTCATTTGGACCATAAAAGAGAAAATATAGGATGATTTAAAGATCAAAGGTGTGATGATGAAAGATGTGTGGAAGATGGATGGTATGGATGATTGAATTCTTAGAAAAATCTTGAGGGGAATGCTAAACTTTTGAGACTTTTTTGGATTCTTGGATTCTTGAATTTTGATTGGTTTTATTTTTATTTTGGACTCTTGGATTTTTTTTTTGGATTGATTTGCATAATGAGCAAATAGATCCCAAGATGTTGGATGTTTATCTATGGGATAGATTGGCTCACAAAATGATAGTTTGTCTAAGTGTAGGGAGTAGGATGCATCTACCCACACCTAACCAAACAAGATGATTTGATAATTTGACTAAGTATATGGAGAAGGATGCATCTACACATACCTAGCCAAACAAGATTTTTTGATGTTTGATTCAAGGATTCATGGATTTTGTTTCAAGGATTTGGATTCAAGGATTTGCCAAAAAGTCTAGTATGAAGGATGGTTTCAAGATTTTCAAGAATTGTTGGTGAGATGATTTGGTTTGATGTTTGAGAGATGGATGAAAGGTTGCTTTTGATCCTATGGTGTGCCTTAAAGGAATCTTGTTCACAAGACCTCAGTTTTGAAGAACATGCTTTACTCTAAACAAGATGCTCAAATTGTTGAAAAAGACTTGGATTTTGACTATAGTAAAATGAATACAAATTTGGATTGTTTCTTAATGCATGCCTATAAAAGTTGAAAAGTAATATTTTTCTGAATTTGTAGAGTGTTGAGAGACACTTTTGATGATCTTATGGACTAAGAACCTTGGATTTTGGTTTTTGAATCTTGATTTTCCATGAAATCATTTGAGAAAAAACATGTGTGGGGTCAAATTTTTTTTATCTTTTCTTAGTGACTTCTTTTTACCACAAACACTCTCTTGATTAGATTTTGAATCTAGATGTCTAATGTCTCAAATGTCCCCTTATCCCACAAAATATATTATGTGGAAACCAAGGAAGATCAAGGAAAAAGTAACCTATTGTTGACTTTAGGGGAGAAAATTGAGATAAAATCCAAATGCTTAAAAGCCTCTAAGGATGAGAATCCCAAGAGCAAGCAATAGCACGTGAATTTTTTCAAAGATATTTGCCTCTCCTAAAGGGTTTGACATTTGGTGTTCATGTTGAATGTTTGTTTTTCCATGTTTTGAGACCAAGCAATGTGTTTTTGAATCAAATGATTTACAATCATATGGATGAAAGATAGTATTTGTTGAGTTCCCAGTTGGACAAATCTAGCTACGCCTATTCTTAGCGAATGATTAGATGCTTGACCACACAGGCTCCCTCTTATAGTGCACTCTCTTCTTGGGTTATCCAAGCATCAACACCCATGAAACTTCCATGGCATACTTCTCATTTCTACTAAGAGTCATAGAAACATGCGACGGATTTAGAACTACCATTCTTGCACCAACAAATAGATAGGGATTTTGGCCTTTATACAAAAGATTCTAGTAGGGGAATTCTGTTTGTGGGGGATCATTCATACGGCAAGAGACCATTGTTGCCCTTCTTGTTAGAAAAATTTGTGTGATACTTGAACTTTCCTCAAGTACCCACACTTATATACCAGGTGGAAGTCACTTAGCTTTAGCATGTTCTTGGTTGGGTCTTTCCCTTGGGTGATTAATTTTTCCCACAAGGTAGACCCTCTAAGGTTAAACAAAAGCAAGCGAACACATCTATAGTTTGATCAATCTTCATTTAGTAACAAAGAGAGAACAAGCATGATATATTCCACTCACACTCGCAAGATTTGTTCAATTTTAATAATCCAAAATGAAGTGTGAAGGTAATTACTTATGCAACTTAATATCATCAAAAGCCTTTTTATTTTCAAGATCGTCGTGAGGTGCGAGAGAAGCGCATACGTCTTTTAGATGATATTACTTTGGATAGGTAATTACAAAACATAGAAGCACTTGTACATTTTAATCCCTCAAAGCAATGATTTGATTCTTTTTAAGCACCAAAGGAAGTTTGAAAGTTGTTTCATTCAATTGTTAACCTTTAAACAAAATCTAGTAAATTTTCCTAAGTTTCTTTTAAGCCTTTTGTCTTGTTCTTTTTAATCACAAATTGAAAATTAGTGAGTCCTAAAAGCATGAAGGTAATCAAATCCTTAGAAAGAGATATAAGTTCTCCCAAAGTGTTTAAAAACACTTAATACAATGAGACGATGATGTCATCGTGAAAGACTCCTCTTTGTTCCATCCTTGCCTCAACCTATAAACTAATTAAAGCCAAGAAATATAAAGAAAAAAAGTAGGTTAGAAGTTCAAAATGTCCAAAATAAAAAAAACATGTCAAAATTAACTGAATTTGAGCTTTTTACTCCACTCTAGCGGCATAGTCAGCGAGTACAGTGTAGTTTAAAAAGGTTAGCGATGCTATATGGCACTACTAGGAATGACAACGATGCTCTACAGTAAAACCAGAGAGTGCGATTAAGGCGCTGTTTTGCCAAGAGGTGCAGTTTGGAGTTTGGAAACCCAACAACAAAGAATTGGCCCAACGTCAGAGTTTGAAAATTTGAATTTATGGGTAGGAAAGACAAAGCAGCGTAGTTTAGAGTTTGAAGCATCATTGTAGGAAAGACAAACATGAGAAATAAATGCACAATTAGATCCATATACAAGTTAGAACTAAGATTCCCCATGAAATTCATCTAAAATGCTCAAAATAGGAAAAAAAATGAAGAATAAAACAAGAAAAGCTATCAGATCTTAATTAAACATGCAAACTCTCAATCCCATGGGGGAATTGGTGCCAATTTGATGTGAAAATTGGCCCTTTACCAACTCCTTTGCAAGCTTTGTGATGATTTGATGAATATTGATCCACTTGTTAATGAAGAACAATGAGCTCCTTGGTGAAATCTGCAATAACCAACTAAGATGATGACAAATGATATAAAATGGATAAAATTAGCTCTCAATGTGAAGAGAGTAACTTTGCTCTAAGTTGTGGATCCCAAATGAGAAGAAAAGCCTTCTATTTATAGAAGAACAAGATGGAAAGATGAGGAAAAAGGGATGAATGTGGGATCATTCAACATCCAATGGGCAAGTGCCACTTGCAAAGATGTGAATGGAAGAAGGTTGAGCACATTTTGATGAATGTGCTCATAAATCATATTAGGTGTAATTTCAAAATAGTGAAATGACAAGTTGGAGGGAAGAGAAGATGGAGTTATGTCCACTTGGCTCAAGGCAAAAGGACATGTAAGGTGAAATAAATGCCTTGTTGGAAGGACATGTCCCATTTGGAGGGATTTTCAAACTTGGAAGAATATTCCCTATTTATGCCAAGTTGAGGGAAATTAGAGATTTAATAAATCAATTAAATTGATTTTCATGAGCAAGTTACATTATCTAGAGGATGGGACATGGATTACAGTTAGCATTAATCAGGATTTGATTAATGAAGAAGAAGTTAGTTGATTTGACTATTTTGACTTAGATTTTAGGATTTAAATAAATCAAAGTTTAGAGGAATGATGATTTAGATTTAGATTTAATTAAATAAATATTTTCTTTATTTAATTAAAAGGGGATGATTAAATAAATGTTGATTTATTTAATAGAATGACTTTAGAGATTTAATTAAATAAAATGAATTTTTTAATTAAAAGAGGAAATATAGAACTAATTAAATAAAATGATTTATTTAATTAATGAGAGATGATGACTTAACCATATAAAATTAATTTATTTAATGAAGAGAGGAATTTGATTAATTTAATCAAATAAGGGTTATTCGATTAAATGATTGGAAAAGAGGGATGATTTAGGACGAAGTGATGTTCGTTAAATCAAGATCAGGTGTATAGTGTCAATCAGTATATTTTACATGTCTACAACCCTATACCCTCAACCTTGAACACTATCCCTCAACCCTCAACCCTATACCTTTAACCTTAAACCCTACACCCTACACCCTCATCCCTATACCCTATACCCTTAACCTTATACCCTAAACCCTAAACATTATCCCTCAACCCTATACTTAAATGACAAACCCTACACTCTCAAGCCTTAACCCTATACCTTATACCCTAAACCCTACACCCTAAACCCTATACATAATATCCTAAACCCTAATCCCTATACCCTATGCACTTAACCTTATACCTCAAACTTTAACATTATACCTCAACCCTCAACCCTCAAACTTATACATTATTCATAAACCCTAAACCCTCAACCCTAAACCTAATATCCTCAACCCAATACCCTCAACCATATACCCAATATCCTAAACCCTAATACATATACCCTATACACTTAACCTTATACCCTCGACCCTTTATCTTAAACCCTGAACCCTCATCCCTCATCCCTATACCCTATACCCTCAACTTTATACCTAATATCCTAATCCCTGATCCTTATACCCAATAAAATTAACCCTATAACTTCAACCCTATACCTTAAACACTAAACCTTTCACCCTCAACCCTCATAGGGGGAGAGAGAAAGAGGGGGAGGGAGGGATTGGGGAGAGAGAGAAAGAGAGAGGGAAAGGGGAGATAAAGATAAGTAGAGAGGGAAGGAGAGTTAGAGAGACATGAGAGATAAAGAGTAGATAAGGAAGGATAGATGGAGGGAGAGGTATTGAGGTGCGAGAGAGGTGAGATAGAGAGAAATAGAGAGAGTGTGGTAGGGAGTGATAGAGGGACATGTAGGTAGAGAAGGATAGGTGAGATAGAGAGAAGTAGAGAGAGATAGAGATAGAGGGAAGGAGGGAGGGTGGGTGAGAGAGGGGAGGAAGGGAGAGGTAAAGAGGGATAGGTGAGATAAAGACAAGTAGAGAGGGAATGGTGAGATAGAGAAGAGAGAGTGAGAGAGAAAGAGGGTGAGGGAGGAGGGAGAGAGTGGGAGAGAGGTAGAGGGAGGGAGAGGAGAGATATAGAGTAGATAGGGGAAAAGGTAGGGAGAGAGATATCTAGTGAGAGAGAGAGTGGGGAGGGGAGATAAAGATAATTAGAGAGGGAAGGAGAGGTAGAGAGAGAGAAGCAGAGAGGGAATGAGGGGGGAGAGAAGTGAGATAGATAGGTGTAGAGAGAGTGGTAGGGAGTGATGGATGGATAGTTAGGTAGAGAGGGATTAGGGAGATAGAGAGTAGAGAGGGAAGGAGAGGGATAGGTATGGATGGAGAGAGTGGGAAGTGAGATAGAGAGTAATAGAGAGAGAGTGGTAGGTTGTGATGGATGGAGAGGTAGGTAGAGAGGAGGGAGAGAGGGAGGGATATGTAGTAAGGGAGAGAGAGAGGTGAGATAGAGAGAAATAGAGAGTGGTGGAAGGAGATGTAGGTAGAGAGAGGGAGATAGGAGATAAAGATAAGTAGAGAGAGAAGGAGAGGTAGAGAGAGAGACAAGTAGAGAGGGATGTTGGAATGTGTTAAGATGTGATGTTGATTGATTGTTGTCATTAATGGTCATCATTGATGTCAACATATCCTTGTTGTTTGATTGAGGTGCATTTTAATGTTTAGAGGTCTAGATTGGCATGGCTCTGGATGTTGTGCTATAATGTTCTATCTTTGATTGTGCTTGTCCAAGTTCCATTCATTTTGCAACACAATGAGACACTCTCTTATGGGTCTGGACCAATCTAGAAATTGGTTAATGTGCTCCAAAACATTGTTTGCATTGTAACATGTATATCCTATTCTTCGGTCCTAGATATCATGGTGAAAATGTAGCATGTTGATTTGAATGAGGAGGTTCTGTTTGGTCCATGTTTCATTCCCTTCCATTGTGGAAAAGGTTTTTTGTGGTGACCTAATTCAAATTGTGTTTGGACAACTTAGGAAGCATGGAATGGTATAAGTAAGAGTTGATTTTGTTCGATGAAAGAAAGTGTGATGAATGTGAATATGAAAATCCAGACATTGTGATATATGTGAAAGTATATGACCAGAGGCAACAAATAGTAAGATTCTATCTGGTGTCATTATTGGTGATAGTTCTTTCAGCGGTGGATTCCCTTTCATCATTCTTCTAGCAGTGAGCCCTTTTTGTTAGTAGTGAGCCTTTCTCTTTTGATAGTGAACCTTTCTCTTTTGGTAGTGAGCCTTTTTCATCTTTGGCTATAATAGTTGGGCAGTGAGCCCAACCAACAATGAGCCTTACCTACAGTGAGCATTTTTGGTAGTGAGCCTTTGTAAAAATCACCTTAATTGGTGTCACCTTAACTGGTGTTTTTATAATTGATAATTAGCATTCTCCAAGGTTTTCCCTTCTTGGGTTTCCATGTAAATTCTAGTGTTTATTGTGCATGTTGTTGTTTTGTGCTTTCATGTTCATATCTAATTGATTTATGTTTGCTCCAGATTAATTAAAGTCAAGGAAATTGATAATAACTAATTCACCCCCCTTCTCAATTAGTTGGATTGTTCAACAATTGGTATCGAAGCTTTGGTTCCTCGAAGAAGAGCTTAATCACTTGGGGTAGATACGATGGTGCAAAAACTGACAATTCTTGTCTTTGATGGATCCGAATATAGTTTTTGGAAAGTGCAGATGAGAGGCTACCTGATTTCTCTGGGCTACAAGACTTGGAAAGTTGTTGAGACAAAATAGGTTGAACCGACAAAAGATGTTTCTACTACGGATGAGATTTCTACCTATGAAGAAAATGAAAATGCAAGGTGTGCAATCTTTAGTGCTTTGTCTAAGATTGAATTAACAAAAGTTATTTCATTGGGAACTACTTATGAAGTTTGGGAAAAGTTGAAAGAAATCTATGAAGGAAATGATAGTCAAATTATTAAAGAAGTTGATAGCTAAGCGCAGATATGAAAACTTGAGGATGAAAGAAGGTGAGGATATAGCAAGTTGTTTTTAGAGAGTTGAGAGTGCAGTAAATGAAGTCAAAATTCAAGGAGGCACTTTGACAAATGAATATGTAATGAAAAATATTCGGATGACCCTACCAGAGAGCTATAGTGACAAGATCTTAACTATTGAGGAAGTTTATGATCCAAATAAATTCACCAGAAACTATTTGGCACCTTGACTGCATTTGATATGAGGAAAATTGAAAAAGAAAAAGAGAAATCTGAAACAGCCTTCAAAGCCACAAATATAGAAGATCCAAATAGTGAAAGTTCAGATGAGTTGGAAGAAAATTTCACAAGGAGACTAAAGAAAGGTATCGGCAAGTACAAAGGTATGTTACCTCTTAAATGTTTTAGATGTGGAAAGATTGGCCATTTAGCAAGTAAGTGTCTGGGAAAAGGGACAAGGAAAAAGTTTAAAAAGATCAATAAGAAGGCCTATTATGTTAATGAGAATGTCAGGATTTCAGATGATGAATTAGATCATGAGGATTGTTTGTTTTTGGTGGAAAAGGATGAACCTAGATTTGATATCTCTAATATTTGTCCAAAATCTGATGATAACATTGAAACTACATTATTTGTTAAAAGAAACAAAGATGAATGTTTAATTGATAGTGGATGTTTGAACCATATGACTGGTGATAAAAGTAAGTTTGTGAAGCTTGAGAAATATGATGGAGGTTCTATTAGATTTGGAGATGATAAAACAACACAGATTGTTGGAATTAGTTCTATTACCTTTGATGGAAAACACAACATTGACAATGTTTAATATGTGAATGGTTTATATCATAATATTTTGAGTGTTGGAAACAAGTGCAAAAATGGCTATAATGTGGTATTTCAGGACAATGGTTGAGAGATCTAGAAGAAATACAGAACTATTATTGCAGTTGGAAAAAAAACAAGTGGAAATATGTATCAACTGGAAGGAGCTACAAAGAGATGCTTATTTTCTCAATCCAATGACAGTTGGCTCTGGGATCAAAGGATGTGTCACATCAACTTTGACAACTTGGTAAGGATAAGTTCAACAAGAGTAGTCAGAGATTTTCCAAGACTGACCAAACCGACAAGCACTATCTGCAAAGGATGTCAAGAAGGAAAGCAGACCAGAGAATTGTTCCAAAGAAAAGAAGAATCATCTACTAGTTTGTTGGACCTTTTACACACTGACCTATGTGGTCCGACCAGAAAAAGAAGCTTACAAGGTGAGAAGTATTTCATGCTTTTAATAGATGATTATTCTAGATTAACCTAGGTTGCATTCTTAAGAGATAAATTAGAGGCATTAGAAAATTCAAGATTTTTAAGGTAAGATTTGAGAATGAGGTTGATAGGAGAATCAAGTGTTTAAGATTTGATAGAGGAGGAGAGTTTACTTCTGATGAATTCAACAAATTTTGTGAAAAATATGGCATTAAAAGAAATCTATCTGCCCCTAGAACACCTCAGCATAATGGTGTAGTGGAAAGAATGAACAAGATAGTTCAAGAAACAACTAGAACAATGATGATGGAAGCAGGTTTACCACAGGTCTACTATAGAGAAGTGATACACAACAATATACACTCTTAATAGGGTACTGGGTGATCCCACAATATTGGTTTACAATTTTTGGCCAAACTAGACACTAAAATAATTTTTTCTAACTAAATCTTCACTTTCGGGCACCTATAGCAGCTAAATCGTGAGTAATTTGAACATAATGAAAACTAGTGATTTGCGAAATTTTGTCAGTAGATTCTAAATATATTTTTTTCAAAATTTTTGGAATTAGATTGCACTTCTTTTTCCATCTCCTTCGAAAACTAGTTTTTTTTCAGTAAACAACATTTTTAAGGAGTGACGCTCACCATATAATGCATAACTTTTTTTCCATGAAGGATAAAATTCAATTTTTTTTTTAATTTAGATTTGTAACTATGATATCTAGTGCTTCCAATTGGTTTCATAGTGTTATATTGAATATTTTTTCCTTAATCAAGTTTCAAAGTCAAACCAATTATAATTCAGACATAGGCGGACCGTATAACGCATAACTTTTCTTGTATGTATCAAAATTCAATTTTAATTTTTTTTTGGATCAAGGACTTCAATATCTGGTGTACTCATATTTTTCAAGTTTTTTTTTATAATCTACTATTTCAAAGATTATAAGCTTCCACAATCCATATTTTTAATTGCAAAAGATTTATGGATTCAATTGTCTTGTCATTGCCTTGTGCCTTATTTCTCATGCAACCCATCTTTCCTCCTTCCCTTCTCAAACCTTTTTAGGCTTTCCTTGGTCTGCATCTTATCATTTTTCTCTTGGTTCTCTCATTTTCATCCTGATGATGGATCACGGAGTGTGATCCAAAATGTTGATGCAAAAAATTAACACACAATTGAATCCATAAATCTTTTGCAATTAATCTACTTGTTGGAAGTGTAACTTTTTTGATGATTTTCTTGTTGTTCATACCCGTGCATTTTCCAAATGAGTCCTACCTTGAGCACATTTTCCTCTCTTCATGATAATTTTTCTCTATTTTTCCCATTTAGCCCCATAAAATCCATTAGGTCATGCATTTTCCATATTGCAGTTCCTATCGGCATGAGTTCATTGTGGTCTCTCCGACCCATTGAGTATTCTTGTTAAAAGGAGTCTGTGTTTCCTATCAACAAGACTCCTTTTATATCACAATGATTAGATTTTACCTATAGGTGACTTTTGGCAGGACTTTCTCATTGTTTCGGTGACAGAAAGGGAACATATCAGTAGGAGTTACACCGTTGGAATGAGGTCTTATCGATTACATTATGTCTCACCGACCGGTATATATGGAGATACATTAGCAAGAGTTGCGGCATCGATATAAAGTCATAGCGAACCATTTTGGTCTCACCGACTAACACATTGAAGGATTTCTTCAGCCAGACATTTTTTTTTCGGTGTGAAGTCATAATGAATTCACATTGTCACACCGACCGGTGGCAGGAGGATGCATATATCGGTATGAGTTAAGGTTTTCGAAGTGAGGTCTCAGCGAGTGACCTCTGGTCTCGTCGATAATGCACATGAGGACTTTGTCATCATGAAAATTGAATTGTCCCAGTGACACACAAGATGGCTGATGATTTTCAGTAAGATATAGTATGCTCTATGAGATGTCTCCCCAATTTTGTTAGGTCACAACGGTACACAAAAAATGAAGACTCTCAGTGAAACATGAAGTAATCTATATAGAGTCTCCCCAATATGAGAATGTTACGGCGACTGTGAATGAAACAAAAAGAACATGTCGGTGAGAAATATCCTTGTGTCTCAATGAATGGAAAACACGTACAGAAAACCATAATCGGTAACACATTTTGTAGATTGTATGACATCTCCCCGACTTAGATAAGTCATGGAGAAACAAAAAGAACTAAGGGACAACTGATAGTGATATAACTGCCTTCAGAATACTTACAAGGCCAACATGAGATGTGCCCAAATTCAGCGATGGGTTGACATGGGATCTCAATGTGATATGTTTTTTCTGATGCTTGTGTATAAATATCCATTTTTGTAATTGTAAAATGATCATCAGCTATTATTTTTTTCGATATAGAGTAGGGAGATGATGGATATAGTAGAATAAACATTCTCAGATCAGAGAATGTGATGCGTGATTTAAAATGGAGGTATTTATGAAGGTTAATTGATGTTGCTAAACATTTCTGGTGTCAATTGTCTGCTGAATTTAATTGAAGTATTGCTAAGTTGTCTCCAAGATTGATTATTTCTAGTTGTTTAAATTGATATATCAAGTTTATATGCAATTCATCAATGCACATTTGTTGTATTTGTGTAGTTGATTGATTGATTCTTTCAAGCAAATATTAAATCCTTTTAGTTGATCATAGTAATCAGAGAGATTCATTTGGATTATTAAAGTAGAGATTAGTAGTCACAGTCTTGCATGTTTATACAAGTTGTAAACAGAATGTGCCAAATAATTTGAGTTTTCTCTAGAGCAGTGTTGCTCATCTTGATTTCATTTGACTCTGCATACCCAACAAGGCACTGGTCTCTGCACTTCATCATTTGGATTCATTCAATTTCTTTACATTTGTTGATTGAACATTTTAGAATTTAGATTAGAGGATTGCTATTGCTATTTATACCAAGTTTGAATTCATTTGTTCACTTCCATTTGCCATTGTGGACAAATCATTGCAAGAAAGATAATCATAAGTACATAAATTATGCTTCATTCAGTTAGGTACACCCACCTAGGTCTAGCAGCACCTGAAGAGTAGAAGGTTGAAAGCTTTTGACCTTGTCTGTTACCCTAAAGCGTATCAAGAGATTGGCAACCTCTTGAGGCATTCTACCTATATTTTTGAGAGATAACAAATTGCCGACTTTGCTGGGGAATACATTCAAAATCAGGGTCTTAATCATAGAGTCAAGAACTTTATACAGACTCCATTGGGAATAAGAAGCATCAAGTATTTTCTCACTTTTAGGAAAGTGAGTGGCGACTCTGAAAGAAACACTGCAAATATTGCATCTATTTAAACATGAATGGAAGAAGATCTCAATATAGGGGAGGTCGTATTGGAGCTCCTGCTGGCAGCAGTAAGTGGACACACAAAGATGACCAGGTTGATAAGGGAAAAGGGATAAGTGAAGATATGTGCATAACAGACAAAGACAAAACATCAAGAGTACATTGTGAAACATATGATCGCTATGATACGTGGAGAAGCAATTCGAGTGTAGAGCCTTGTACTCCATAAGATCAAAGAAAACCTTTCTCTTTTCTTGATCCTCAGAAATAGGCTGAGTTTAGGGTTGCATTAAAGGTTGAACGAATCAAAATTCAGCATGAATATGATCAGAAAATGGAAGGTAACCAAAATGAGTTTATTAATTATGAGCTTCCTGAGGAAGTAAAGGAACAGTTGGAATTACAGGAGAAGAGGATAGAGGAACTAGAGGTTAAATTGCAAAAAGCCCAAGTTACTGATTAGACGACCAGTTGCCCAAAATATGTACCACCTCATAGCAGGGTGATAATGGTGCAAGGCCCTCTAATCAATCAAATTCTCCTCATAATCAGTTAGGGAATCAGTATAGACAGCAAAATCATCTGTCTCACATTCCTACTTAGCAACATATGTAGCCACCTCATAATCAGCATTAATTGCCACACCACCATATGCAACCCATGCACCAATATCAATATCCACCCAACCCTCCCCCTCATCAGTATACAACAATGATCAGACAGTTTGATTTAGTAGGTTTTCAATTATACCATTACCCTATGGATGGCAGTTGGAGGGGTATGGTTCCTAAGTTTATAGGGAGTAATGCAATTTCTGTTGAAAACCACTTAAGGAGTTTCAATGCCTTCATTCAAGACTTGGATGTGCCTTATGAGGATCTACATATGAGATTATTCATGATGTCACTTACTGAAGAGGCCAAAGATTGGTTCAACAGCCTAGCAATAGCCTCTATTGATTCTCTCCAAATATTTCAAGATAGATTCTTGGAGCAATATGGGAATCAAAGTGCACCAGATGCTGCTCTTCTTGAATTGATGCAAATTCAAAAAAATCAGAATGACTCAATTTTTTATTTCAACCAAAGGTTCAACAAGTTGTAGACTAAGATACCTCTTGGATCAAGGTTGCCAGATTCTATAGCATTGAGTGTTTATTTGAATGCATTTGATTCCAAAATAGGGTATGAATTGAGAAATAGATTCCCGAGAGATTTGGCTGAAGCACATAAAGTAGCATTGACAATTGAAAACAACAAGAAGGCTGTTGGGATAGTTAGTAAAAGAGACAACCCTAGGGCTCCTCAACAAAGCAACAATTATCAGTATAGACAGGAGAATACATACAAAAATGAGAGGCCGAGGTTGCATGATATGCCTTATAATACAGACTAGAAGAATGGAAAACCTATAATAGCTAGGCATCAAAACAAAGAAACTCCTGATCCATTAAGCAAGAAGGGGACCTATATGGTAAGTAACAATTATTTCTGTGAAGCTTGTGATAAGCCACATTCCCCAGATTATTGTGTTGTAGCCCAAAGAATGCAAGAAGAGGGAATGCTAACAGGAAACAATGGAGAAGATCACATAGTGTATCTGACTTCAAATACTTTTCACCACATTGAGGAAAGGTACTCATCTTCATAGGATGAAAGATACGAGTATGATGTTTCAAATCAGAAATATAATGTCCTTATGGCTGAATAGCAAGGTCTTTCTGATTTTGAAGAAGATTATATAGAACCACATTCTGTTGAGGTGCCTGCTCAATGCACTATGAGGAGACTCACCAAAGATGAAATAGAGAGACTAACTGTTGCTGCAATTGAAGAAGCAAAGAGTAAGTATTGGTTGAGAAACAAGATAGTAAATGAGAAGGAAGGTGTCCCTAAAGGAATTTTTATGAAAGAACAGAAGGTGACTCAAGAAACTGTGAAGAAGTCAGAAAATAAACAGCATGATAAACACGAATAGAAGCCTATCCAAAAGTAAGAAATGAAAGAATTACACAAAGAAATGCAAATGCCTGATCAGCCTAGTAGAGGAGAGAAGGAAGAAAACAAAGGAGAAACATTGGAGCAGAAGAAGATTGTTAAGGTGGAGGGCTCTTCTTTTGATTTCACTCACGCATTACTCAGGTAAAAATGTTTGTTCCACTGCTTGAAATGATGAAAATTAAGGAATACAGAGATAGTGTTGTTCAATTGATAACAAATTAGAATGAAAAACATGTGAATTCTAAAAATAGAGTAGCTATTAAAGCAACCAATAGGCAGGAGAAAGTAAATATCCCAGAAGTCTGCTGAATGATATATTAACAAATCCCCCTCAAGTTGATCCTTTTTTCACTACATTACTTATAAATAAAAAAATACTCAGGAATTGCATGATAGACTCTAGTGCTGCTATAAATATCATGCTAGTAGGAGTTATGAAGCAGCTTGGCATGTGGGTTGATACATATGAAGGGAAGTGCTACGCAATGGATAACAGACCTATTCCTATGGTAGGAATTATGAGAGATGTTGAAGTCAAGCTAGCTACTTATCCACAGGTGGCATATAATATAGATATAACTATGATTGACACTCCTCCTCAGTTTGGGATGCTTTTATCAAGACAGTGGACAGCAACAGTTGGTGGAAATGTTCAATTTGACCTGTCTTATTCTACAATTCCAGTGAATGGTCAAGAAGTCAAGTTGTATAGGGAGCCAAGAATGAACCAGCTTGTTGACTGTGTACCTCAAGATTAGATCAATTGTTTTTGCGACGTTGATCTTGGAAATTTTAAAATAAAACCAGCCTAGCCAGAGTTGGTCAATACTGACCCAATCGAAAAGCATGCTGCACAGAATTGCAGTGGTGTATGGAAGATGTACTTTGATGGAGCTTGCAGCCAGGAAGGTAATGGAGCTGGGATTGTACTTGTTTCACCTGAAGGTATTACATTTAAATATTCATTTCTGTTAGCATTTGAATGTACAAACAATGTGGCGAAATATGAAGCTTTATTGACAGGCCTAAACATAGCTGTGAAATATAAAATCAAATTGCTAGCTGTTCTTGGGGATTCTGAGTTGGTTGTTTCACAAATTAAGTCAAAGTATGTAGTGAAACACAAAAGACTAAAACAATATAGGAATATTGTATGGGACATAATTGAATTGTTTGATTCCTTCTCAATTGAGTGGATTGATAAATCGAAGAACATAATGGCTGATTTTTTTGCAAATGTGGCACTAAAAAGAGATGATATCACATTGGTTGGGGTATCACAGATTGAGTTCAAGACAAGGCCCACTATTCCTAACAACATTTATAGTTGGCAAGTATTCAATGATGATATTGAACTTTTGAAATTCCTCCATTGTATAGATCAATATGAAGACAAGGAAATTGACTTCAACACTTTTGTTGAAGAAGTGGATGGGAAGCAAACAGTGTTTGGAAAGGAGATCTTGTAGCTCAAAACAAATAAGCTTCCTAAGGGTTTAGTGGCATTAGAGAGGGTGTATGATGGAAATGATCGGTCCCTCATGAAGCAAACACTAGTCAAAAGGGAAGATGTTGAGGAGATTAACTTGGGGACTAAGATGGCACCAAGAAAGGTGTACATAGAGAAGAAGATAAGCCCTACAATTGGAAGAATGCTGATAGAGCTGCTAAGAAAGTATAAGCATGTGTTTGCTTGGTATTATGAAGATTTAAAAGCATACAAGGAAGATTTGTTTCAGCATGAAATACCATTGAAGCCAAATGCTAAGCCATTCAGACAGAAGCAAAGGCCTATAAATCCAACATTGGAGCCTAAAATGCAGGAGGAACTGGCAAAGCTCAAAGATGGAGGAATCATTAAACCAATCAGGAATTCATCTTGGGTCTCAAAATTGGTCCCTGTGAGAAAGAAGAATAGAGACATCAGACTATGTGTGGACTTCAAGAATTTGAATATGGCATCTTTCAAGGACAATTATCCTCTACTCAATATGGAGGCTATATTACATAAAGTAACAAGATGTGAGTTGTTGTCTATGATGGATGGGTTTTCAGGATATAACCAGGTTAAGGTCAAGGAATCTGAGCAATATAAGACAACATTTACAACTCCTTGGGGAATGTATGTATACATAAGAATGTCATTTGGTCTCACTAATGCAGGAGCAACCTTCCAAAGAGCTATGGATGTGGCATTTGCAAATCTAATCAATGCTATCATGGTGGTGTACCATGATGACCTGACTGCTTATTCGAAGAAGGCTGAGGATCATGTGCAACATCTGGAAAAGGTATT
Source organism: Sequoia sempervirens (assembly GCA_007258455.2). Taxonomy (NCBI): domain Eukaryota; kingdom Viridiplantae; phylum Streptophyta; class Pinopsida; order Cupressales; family Cupressaceae; genus Sequoia; species Sequoia sempervirens. Next base: position 654,878,359 of record VDFB02058242.1, on the reverse strand, counting down.
TATTAAAGCCCTAGAGTATGGTATCAGCTTAAACCCTAAGAAGTGTAATTTTGCAGTCACTGAAGGTAAGCTTTTAGGACATATTGTCTCAAAAGAAGGAATTATGATAGATCCTGAGAGGGTTGAAGCTATTGACAAAATTCTTGTTCCCAAAACTATTAAGGCTATACAATCATTCTTTGGACAGATTAATTTTGTCGAGAGATTTGTTTCTAACTTTGTTGAGATCATTAAGCCCATATCAAAAATATTGAAAAAAGGATAGAAAATGAAATGGACTGCAGAAGCATTGGATGCTTTTATATCCATCAAAAGGGCCATCAAAGAGGCTCTTGTTCTTAAATCTCTAGATTTTTCAAAGCCTTTTCAAATATTTTCTTTTGCTTTAATGCACACTATTGTTGTTGTTATGTTACAGAAGAATGAAGAAGGTCATGAACAGCCTGTGTCTTTCTTCAGTAAGTCATTATAGGGGTCTGAATTGAAGTATGATATAATGGAAAAATAGGCGTTTGCACTAGTGAAAGCTACTAAAGCATTCAGACCATATCTTGTTGGAGCAACGGTGATTGCTTATGTCCCTCATGCTGTTGTCAAAGATATTCTGACACAATCTAAAGTAACAAGAAAAAGATGCAGGTGGATTAACAAGATCCAAGAGTTTGACATAGAGATACAAATTACCAAACTAGTGAGAGGTCAAGACTTGGCTAGGTTAATGGCAGAATCAAATATTGAAGAAAATCAAGTTTGTAATGTAGAAGAAGGGACTACAATTGCAAGCATTGAGCACACTCCTTGGTATACTGATATTATGCATTACCTTAAGTACATGAAGTGTCTAAAGGAATTGAGTGACAGCGAGAAAAGAACCTTGAAGTTGCAGGCATCTAAATATGTTTTCATGGATGGAGATTTGTTTTGGAAAAACAAGGATTGTATACTACTGTTATGTCTAGATGAGTCTCAGGCCAAGCATGTTTTAAGTGAAATGCATGAGGGAGTTTTTGGAGGAAATTACTCTGCAAAAACAACTGCACACAAAATTCTTAGTGCAGGTTACTACTGGCCTAAGGTTTTCAATGACTCTTTTACACATGTAAGCAAATGTGAAGCTTGTCAGAAGTTTTCTGGAAAACTGAAGTATCAAGGAGATTTTCCACTTCAACCTTTGAAGGTTGATGCCCCTTTTCATCAACGGGGAATTGATTTCATTGCAGAAATACATGAAAGATCAAGTGGAGGACACAAGTGGATACTAGTTGCCACTTACTATTTTACCAAGTGGGTAGAAGCAATCCCAACTAAACAGGCTACAAGCAAAGTGGTGACAAATTTCCTGATGGACAACATTATCACCAAATTTGGTGCACCACTGAGGTTAATAATAGACAATGGGATGTGTTTCAGGTCAAATGAATTCAAAAGCTTATGTGACACATATGGCATTACCATTTCTTATGCAGCTCCTTATCATCCACAAGCCAATGGTCAAGAAGAATCTAGCAATAATAGTCTTTTGAAGATTATAAGGAGGATGTTAGGATAGAACAAGAAAGCTTGGGATTCAAAATTAAAGCTGGCTATATGGGATGACAGGATTACTATGAAAAATGAAATTGGAAAATCCCCATTTGAACTGGTGTATGGAGCACAAGCCAGGATGCCTTTGCAGAATTTGTTGCCAGACTATAGGTTTGTCCTTTAGGAAGATTTGGATGTTCCTGAACCTATGGAGGGAAGAATGGAGCAACTAGCTAAACTCGATGAAATAAGGAGAGTTTCCCAAGATCAAAACATGAAGTTACAGACACAAATGAAGTATTTATTTGACAAGAAGGCAAAGGATAGAAAATTTGAAGAAAATGACTTAGTGTTTATGTGGAACGCAAGGTGTCAGGAGAAGGGTAAGCATGGTAAATTTGAAGCTTTGTGGCTGGGACCTTTTGTTGTTGTTAGAAAGAGAGGTGAAGATTCATATTATCTATAGAATATGGCTGGAGAAGATTAGGAATTTCTTGTTCATGGGAAATTCTTGAAGTTGTTCTTCTCTTGAGCAACACAAAGGATTAAGGGTTGCCAATGCATGGAAAACTCTTGATGATCCTCTTTAAAATTATTTTCCATGCATAGTAGTTTAGGGTTTTGGTACATCTCCATTTTGCATTCATTTCCATTGCCATTCATTCCATTTTTGCTCACTTCTCATCATTTTGTGCCTGGTCTGCTCACCCAAGATCTGGATCCTTGCAATGTTCTCACTATCATTCATCCCCAAATGGAGCAACTATTGGAACTGTAAATTTATGATGATTTTCTTGTTGTTCATACCCATTCATTTTCCAAATGAGTCCTACCTTGAGCATATTTTCCTCTCTTCATGATAGTTTTTCTCTATTTTTCCCATTTAGCCCCATAAAATCCATTGGGTCATGCATTTTCCATATTGCAGTTCCTATCGGCATGAGTTCATTATGGTCTCTCCGACCTATTGAGTATTCTTGTTAAAAGGAGTTTGTGTTGCCTAGTAGCAAGACTCCTTTTATATCACAATGATTGGATTTTACCTACAGGTGACTTTTGGTAGGACTTTCTCATTGTTTCTGTGACAGAAAGGGAACATATCGGCAGGAGTTACACCGTCATAATGATGTCTTATCGATTACATTATGTCTTGCCAATCGGTATATATGGAGATACATTGGCAAGAGTTGCGACATCGATATAAATCATAGCAAACCCTTTTGGTCTCACCGAATAACACATTGAAGTATTTCTTTGGCCAAACATTTTGTTTTCGGTGTGAAGTCATAACGAATTCACATTGTCACACCGACCGGTGGCAGGAGGATGCGTATATCAGTATGAGTTAAGGTTTTCGAAGTGAGGTCTCAACGAGTGACCTCCGGTCTTTCCAATAATGCACATGAGGACTTTGTCAGCATGAAAATTGAATTGTCCAAGTGACACACAAGATGGCTGATGATTTTCGGTAAGATATAGTATGCTCTATGAGATGTCTCCCCTATTTTGTTAGGTCATAGCGATATACATAAAATGAAGACTCTCGGTGAAACATGAAGTAATCTATATAGAGTCTCTCCGATATCAGAATGTTATGGATACTGTGAATGAAACAAAAAGAAGACGGTGAGAAATATCCTTGTGTCTCAGTAAATGGAAAACACGTAAGGAAAAGCATAATTGGTAACACATTTTGTAGATTGTATGACATCTCCCTAACTTAGATAAGTCACAGCGAAACAGAAAGAACTAAGGGATGACTGACAGCGATATAATTGCCTTCGACATACTTATAAGGCCGACATGAGATATGCCCAAATTTAGTGATGGGCCGACATGGGATCTCAATGTGATATGTTTTTTCTGATGCTGGTGTATAAATATCCATTTTTGTAATTGCAAAATGATCATCAGCTATTAGTGTTTTTGATATATAGTAGGTAGATGATGGATACAGTAGAATAAACATTCTCATATCAGAGACTGTGATGCATGATTTAAAATGGAGGTATTTATGAAGGTCAATTGATGTTCCTACACATTTCTGGTGTCAATTGTTTGTTGAATTTAATTGAAGTATTGCAAAGCTGTCTCCAAGATTGATTCTTTTTGGTTGTTTAAATTGATATAAAAAGTTTATATTCAATTCATTAGTGCACATTTGTTGTATTTGTGTGGTTGATTGATTGATTCTTTCAAGCAAAGATTAAATCCTTTTAGTTGATCACAGTAATAAGAGAGATTCATCTGGATTATTAAAGTAGAGATTAGTAGTCACAGTCTTGCATGTTTATACAAGTTGTAAACAGAATGTGCCAGATAATTTGAGTTTTCTCTAGAGAAGTGTTGCTCACCTTGATTTCATTTGACTCTGCATACCCAACAAGGCACTGGTCTCTGCACTCCATCATTTGGGTTCATTCAGTTTCTTTACATCTATTGATTGAACATTTTAGGATTTAGATTAGAGGATTTCTATTTCTATTTATACCAAGTTTGAATTCATTTGTTCACTTCCATTTGCCATTGTGGACAAATCATTGCAAGAAAGATAATCATAAGTACATAAAGTCTGCTTCATTCAGTTAGGTACACCCGACTAGGTCTAGCAGCACCTAAAGAGTAGAAGGTTGAAAGCTTTTGACCTTGTCTGTTACCCTAAAGCATATCAAGAGATTAGTAGCCTCTTGAGGCATTTCGCCTGCATTTTTGAGAGCTAACACTACTATTTTTTCACATGTGTAGAACAAAGAGCTTTATTTTTAGTGAAAAACCTACATTCACAAGAAATAAAAAATAAAGATAATAATAAAATTAAATTTATTTAAAATTATTCTTTTTGGGAAGCTTATAATAAGGACTACATACTTACAAAAAATAAATTTTAAATGAATTCATTTGATCCCCCAAAAGGTAAATCAACAGTGGTTTTTTATCAGCATTTTGATAGGTGTAAAGGAGACTTTGTTATAGGTATCATTTAAAACTAACGGGGTTCTATCCAAGGGGGTTTGATCTAAAGTGGTTTGATCAAAACCTCTTCAATTGGAATCCTTTAAATGGAACTTTTCAAGGCTTAAATCATTACATTTTCTAAAAATATGTGATTTCAACAAAAATCAGGATCTCCCAGAAATTGTAAACTGACTTTGTGGGATCACCCTACTATTCTGGAGGAAATATGGAAAGACATCATATGAGCAATGGCATGGAAGAACCCCCATAGTAAAGTACTTCAAAATTTTTGGAAGCAAATGCTACATTTAGAGAGATGAGGACAATCTTGGAAAGTTTGACAGTAGAGTTGATGAAGACATAATTTTTGGGTTACTCTACAAGAAGAAAAGTGTACTGTTGTTACAACAAGAGACTGAACAAGATAGTTGAAAGTGTGAATGTGAAAGTAGATAAAGATGTTCAAAGAAATCCTAACAGACATATTGATTATGAATCAAACAACTTAGATGACAAAGAAGAAAAGGATAATAAAGAAGAAGAGACAAAGGAGGCTCTGACAACTACAACTAAAACCCCAAGGTATGTACCAAAAAACCACTCAAAAAAATAGATTATTAGAGATAAGAATAAGGGAATCACCACAAGAAGAAAAGAAACTCAAGAGAAAGTATTACTGTGTCTACTCTCAGAAACTGAGCCAAATACTATGGAAGAAGCATGCAATGATCAAAATTAGATGAAGGAAATGAAAGAAGAGCTTGATCAAATAGAGAAGAATTAGACTTGGGAACTTGTGCCCAGACTAACAAACAAAAATGTAATTGGAACAAAGTGGGTATTCCAAAATAAGCTGGACGAAAATGAAAAGGTAATGAGAAACAAGGAAAGCTTGGTTTGCAAAGGATACACTCAGATCGAAGGTATTGATTTTGAAGAGACATATGCCCCTGTTGCCTAGATGGAAGCAATCCAAATGTTCTTAGCTTTTGCAACTTTTAAGGATTTCAAAGTCTATCAAATGGATGTAAAATTAGCATTCTTGAATGGGGAACTGAAGGAAGAAGTCTACTTTGATCAACTAGAGGGATTTAAGTTTGGAAGTAACCCAGATGTTGTTTGCAAGTTGAAGAAAGCTTTATATGGATTGAAGCAGGCACCTAGAGCCTAGTATGGTAGATTAGATAAGTACTTGATTAGACAAGGATTTCAAAAGGGATCGGCTAACAATAATTTATATTATAAAATTCACTTAGATCAAATGTTGATTGTTGTGGTTTATGTTGATGACATAATTTTTGGAGGAAATGATGATACATGCAAGGAATTTGTAGATGAAATGTAGAAGGATTTTGAAACTTCTATGATAGGTGAGTTAAATTTCTTCCTTGGATTACAAGTAAATCATAACAACAAAGGAATTTTTATTTCTCAGTCCAAGTATACCAAAGAATTATTGAAGTTTGGATTGGAGAATTCAAAACTAATTTGTACACCTATTGTTACCAGATGCAAGTTGACAAAAGAAGATGATTCACCAAAAGTTGATGCAAGTATGTACAGATCAATGATTGGAGGATTGTTATATTTGACTACTACTAGACCAAACATTATGTTTGTTGTTTGTTTAGCAGCTACATTTCAGCAAGAACCAAAGGAATTACATGTTGTTATAGTAAAAAGAATCTTTAGATATTTGAAGGGTACAAAAGATATGGGGTTATGGTATCTGAAGGACTTAGACTTCACTTTGATAGCTTACACTAATGTTGATTGGGCCTGATGTGTTGATAATAGGTAGAGCACAAGTGGTGGAGCTTATTTCCTTGGCTCCCAATTGGTTGCTTGGTCAAGTAAGAAACAAGATTCTACATCTTTATCTATTGTTGAAGCTAAATACATTGTGAAATCTTCATGTTGCACTCAGGTACTGTGGATGAAACAAATGTTGAAGGACATTGGCATATCATTTGATGAACCAATTTCAATTATGTGTGATAATACCAATGCAATAAACATTTCCAAGAATCTAGTACAACACTCCAGAATGAAACATATATCCATTAAATATCATTTCTTGAGAGAGAAGGTTTTAGAAAATGAGGTGAAACTTGAATATGTACCCACAAAAGAGTAGATTGCAGATATTTTCACAAAACTGTTGAGAAAGGATACTTTTGAGTATCTTCAATAGAATTTAGGGGTTCTACCCCCTCCTAGTCCTTAGTAATTTTCACTAGGGTGTGCATTGGTCCAAGGTATTATATGCTCAATCTTATCTAGATTCATGTTTGGCAGCTTCCTCATAGGGGGAGCAGAGTAAGTTTTTCAGGGGGAGTTTTTCCATCTGTTCTTGATGTCAAAGGAGGAGAAGAAATGAAGATAAGAAGATCCTTGATGTTGACATTGCTTTTCTTGGTTTGTTATTGATGAATGTTTCCATCCATGACAAATGGGGAGATTGTTGGAATGCATTGAGATGTGATGCTGATTGATTGTTGTCATTAATGGGGTAAGTGCACCAAGATGGTCGCACTTTTGTGGCCAAACAAGAAAAAAAAAAGCCATAACACATTCACGTTATAACGCGTTCTTGTTATAACGTGTTCTTGTTATAACACGTTCGCGTTATGTCTTTTTAAAAGCAAAAAAAAAAAGCAAATCCAAATATCATTTCCCATTTCATTTTTTTTTGTGTTTTAGCTCTGCCCACAGCCAAAAGCCCTGTTATACGCACTCGCATTCTTGGAGAGGTGATTTCTTCAAAATTCATCAACAACAATTGGATTTCTTCACAAATATGGTGCCACGACAATGAAGAGATGTAAGAGGTAAGTATTGTTTGGTATTTTTTTTGAATTTGTTAGTTTTAAATTGATTTTGTTTGTTTTAGTTTATAAATGATTTTTTTTTTTTAATTTGTAGGAAATCCTCAACAAGAGGAGGAAAATCCTCAACCAAATCAGCCTCAACAACAAAATCAACCTCCCCCACCATTCTCTCAATACCCTCCTGACACTCAAGAAAATTTGAGGAGTGAAATTGAAAACAATAGAAAAGAAGTTGAGGATCTTATTAGTAGGTTGAGTGATCAAAATTCTTCAACCATAGAAAAAATACATCTAGCAGATTCATTGAAGTATTTGTTAAGAAATGTAGATGCAATTACTCAACAAATATTTGGATGGAAAAATAGGAGGCAAACATCAAGGGCATATTATGCAGACAAATTATCATATAAACAAGTAAAAGATTTAAAATTACTAAAGGCAATTTGTGCTCTCTATTCACTGACCCTAGAACAAATCAAAATCTCACCCTCAATGCAAAGAGGTTTCCTATTCATTGGTGCCACCACCAAGAGATTAGGAACCATTTTTATGATAGATGGTATATGGTCTTTGATTACCCACCGTGCAATAATTGTGAAGTCCCCCAATATTTTCTTAGGAAATTATACTGTGAGTTTGTATTAAACCAAATCCTAAATTATTTTGATATGAGGGATTTTCAGGGGAGAGGTGGGGGGTCAGCACATGATAGGCCCAGTGCATAGCCGGATCCTACACGACAGGGGAGATGACCTCTCGCTAGGCCGCCTCGTGAGCAGATTGTGATGCTTGTAGTTGCAAAGGAGAGTGCTGATGTAGAGACTTTGTAGGCGATCACATCCTTGACTCAGAGTGTCATCCACCACACTAGCCCCATTGTACAGTGCAATCCAGGGGAGTCTTCAAGTGGTGGCCTTTGAGGCCATGTGTGTCAATCTTAAGGAGCCACTTGTTTGTATGACCCTACCGGCCCTTAGGAGGGTGCTATGCAGGATCCATATGCTTCTACGCAGCCTGATCCGTATGCATCTACGGGGATGGAGAGGGTGGCTGACATTTTGCATGATGCATATGGTATTGACAGTCAAGTAAAATTCAACATGTTCATTGAATTTAGTTTATTAAATTTCGATTGTGAAATGCAAGATTAACTAATTTAGATTTATTATTTTAATAAAATTGCAGGGTCACAGTGTTGACCCTGGGTACACTAGTCAATCTACTTATTTTTGCAGTACACCTATCAGTGGGGTATGTAAAGTTAGTAAAAATTATAAATTTATTACATGTGTTAATAGCATTGTTTTATGAATGGTATTTTAATATGTGATTTTGGATGTTGAACAGGGTGTTGTTGGAGGTTTCAAGGAAACACCTCGAGTCGAGTAGATTTGCTCAAACTTTCACTGAGGTAATATAGAATAAAGAGAACTTAAAGTTAATGAATTCTAAGTTTAATCTAGATTTGTGTATATATAGTCATAAGAGGATATGGGTTCACTAGGTTATTATTTGAAATCTTTTAAGAATGGCCCTACCATGATTGTTTGTCTTAGAATTCCTACACTAGCAAGCTATATATAATAAAAATTTAACATGGAACTGACAAAGGTAGAGCTACATTCTACTCCATCCTATATAATTTTTTGTGATGTCAACATAACCAAGAATAAGACTATGGATGTCCTACATGATGTCTATGTAACCAAAAATAAAACTTCTATCCTCGACCCTATCTATTAGCCAAGACTCCTTCAATATCTCCTAGATGCTTGGAGATGCTTAAGACTAGGTCAAAATACCCTATATTCTCTTTATTTGTTGCATAGCTCATCAAGTTTCCCTATATGTTCTCTAACTAATCATGATTGCATGGAAATAAGTTATAAGTACTCATTAAACTCTCAACTATTGGAGCCTCCTCAAACTTTCCTATAGGACATGGAAAATGCTTAGAAATGATTAAATTCCCTAATAGTGTGTGGGAGATCTTTTAGGAAAACATTTGACACTAATTTGATCCATTGAATTCTTCTTCATTCTTATATATTCCTCAAATATACCTTGCAATACCCCTATCATACCTAAATCTACTACATTCATGTCCTTGTTAGCTAGCATGTAGGTGATATAGTATGGTCCATGAATTTTTATGTCTTCTTTTTTCATTTTTCTATACAGTCCTCTTTATCTCACTACTAGGTCCTCACATAAAAAGAAAAGAAAAAAATTACTTCTTTTTCTCATCTAAGGCCCCTAAGGTTTTAAACCCCTTAGATGCAAGGATTCAAAGCACATCAACCATGTGGTACAAATGACTAAATCCTAAAGATGATCTGTAGCAATGAAAGAGTTTGGAAAGGTAGAGAGAGCTACACTGGTGACTTGGGAGAAACTTCAGCTTTCAAAAACAAATCCAATTAGGCTGGCAGACATGTGGATTAGGACAACATTTGGTGGAAGAGGAAGAAAGATGACTAGAACTCTGGAGGCCCACCATACTGGATTTTGATATTCAACCATGAGAGCATAAGAGAGAGCTGATATCATGTATCAAAAGATTAAGCATGCATTCTTCCAGCCAATGGATAAGGAGATGATTACTTTTCTTCAATTTCATTTGCATAACCATACCACGACATGGGAACCATGAAGACCAAGGATGTCCAGTTTTATGTGGAGGTAATTGATGTGGTCCAAACTTTAGGAGGGCCAAGAAGGTCAATGTATGATCTTGAGGAATGATAGAAGAGGGGTTGGTCAGACAAACCAGGGGCACCTAGTCATGATTAGGGACCTATAGGTTAGATTGGTGAAGCAAAGCACCAAGGAGGTCTTACAATTAAAGGCCTAGAGTAGGTACATACAAGGAAAGGCTCCTGCTGCCTGCTCCTCTTCCTCTGTTTGAACCTCCTTGAGGTCCTCTACCCCTGTTATATCTACCTCTTGTAGATGTTTCACCTCCATGCTTTGTGAGTTTTGACTCTCCTTGGTTTCTTTGGTCATTGCCTCTACCTTGGTAGCCACCATGCTATGCTCTTTGATCTCTTTGATCTCTGCCTTTGCCTTTGCCCTTAGAAGTCTGATCTTGCTTCCTCTTACTCCTCTCTTCAATCTTTAATGCCAATTGATAACATTGGTGCACTATTTTGGGGCTTAAGAGAACCATCTCCTCTTGAATGTTCCACTTCAAACCATTGAGATACCTTGCCACCTTGATACTTTCATCCTTTGTGACATTGGACCTCATGCAAAGTCTTTGAAACTCCTCAGTATAAGAACTCACATCCTGATCTCTTTGCCTCAAACTCTGTCTCCTCTTATGCAACTGAATTTCATAGTCTTCAGGTAGGTATGCTTCTTTCACCTTGGCAACCATTCCCTTCCAAGTAGAGATAGGTTGCTTGCCTTCCTTCTCCCTCTTTATCTAAATGAATTTCCACCATGTTAAGGTAGAACCTCTTAGTCTTGATTTAGCCACCTTTACCTTCTGTGCTTCAGTGACTCCATCACACTCAAAATGGTTTTCCATTCCCTCTATCCAATCCATAACTAAATCAGCCTCCATCTTTCCACTAAATAGTGGTGCTCCTTCAAGTACTTTTCCACTCAAAGCCTTCAGTGCTTTCAAGAAGGAATCCTCCTTCAATATCGGGTTAGGTTCAGGGATTCTATCCTCCTCTGCAACCTCTTCTTCTTTTGCTATTCTTCCATCAAATCACATAACATTCAGTGCTTGCTCAAGTTGGTCTAACTTCTCTCTCAATACCCTCTTGGAAACCTCAGCATTTTTCACCATGATGCTAGAACCACTAGACTCTGTCTCTGACATACAAGATCAATCCCAAATCTTTTGCTTGCTCTGATACCAATCTGATAGGGAGAGGCGTTGGAGGAATCAATCACTAATTCCTGCTCTAGGCCTTTCCTTGTAAGACCTCCTTGGTGCTTTGCTTCACCAATATAACCTATAGGTCCCTACTCATGACTAGGTGCCCCTGGTTTGTCTGACCAACCCCTCTTCTATCACAAACTCCAACCACCAAGTCCACCTTGGTTCATTGCCACAACTCTTCCTTAGCCTTTACACTATACTAAAGACCAATCTTCCTCAACACTCCATCAACTCTTTCAAGGGTAGTGATAAGTCTTAAAAGGCTTCAAACTATCCTCCAAAGGTGTTTGAACAACCTCCAAGACTTCAACTTCCCATCGCTCTCGCCAATCCTTTAGCTGGGGTTTGAAAGGCTAGTAGCCCTTGAGCCCCTATTAGGTCTCCTTCACCTACAAAACATGTTAGAACTCACAAATCTCAAAAGGACTTCCCATTCTTTTTCCAAGATTCTTGGTTCACATGGACAACACTCAAAGATTCTTGAGGTCTCAGCCTTCCACTATCCGTACAAAGCTCAAACATGAAATGGAGCAAAAACTAGGGTTTTAAGCCTTCCCTTGACAGTTAGCAAACTTCCAATTTGTTTACAAACCAAATGGATAGATGGAGACTCCTCCTTCATGTAGTAACAAGGTAACACACCACCCTACCTCCTCCAAGAATAAAATCCTCAATGGCTCAGCACCCCTGCAAGATTTGTGACTTGTAGAACAAGTTTTTCCTAGCTGGACCTGCACTGGCTCGCCTAGGGCATCACTTTGCTAGCAACTCTTGCACTCAAACAAAACCTACCAACTAAAATATGTACAAGCATGGTGTCTACGCACTATTTTCAAAAGGTCGTACGGTTTGTATGGTGGAAAAGTGCTCTAGCACCCCATTTACTCAACACTGCCTGTTTCAAGCTAGCAAGCACAAAGAAACCAAAATATTTACAAAGAGACAAGAAAATGATTGAAAGAACTATCTAAAGGCTACAAAAAAATTTTACTGGATTTATTCTACATCCTACACACAACATAGAACTAGATTCAATCCATTAGAGCCTTCTTTCAGACCAAAAAACAGAAAATTTCACTCAAAAAATATTTTCCTTCAATTTCCAACAAAACAATCCGTACAAACATACTTTCAACCTTGCACAAAGGTCATGGAAACCTTTAAATATTATTTCCCAATAGTTATTTTTCCAATGGGACCTTCTTGGCCGCTCAAACACAAAAGGAGCATGTTTTTGCAAAAAATGTCAATAATTGCAAAAACCTCCATTTCTAAACTTTGGACTAGAACCTTTTTGTTTCTCACCCATGTCAACATGACCTTATTAGAAAACATCATTCCAACCACAAAAATTCCTGAAGGCATACATCTAAGTCATAAACTCATTCTATACTTCCACATTTTGCCTAGTGTGCTCTCTATTGCTTCCTAGGTGCTCCTACACCAATGAAATTAAGGAAGAACAACAAGAGAGGAACAAGAAAAATAAAATCAATACATAGTTTCAATGATTTGTCAAGCGAGTAAGAGAGCTATGGGAGCAACCTCATCTAAAATATTTTGAACTAGAGTTTTATATACCATTTAGAGAGCTTGGTTTTCATGGAGTTCCTTTCAAATCCTCTGATTTTATTGTTCCTATGGTAAATTTTTTGGTAGAGTTGGTGGAATTACCTTTCTTAGTACTCACTATTAGTGAGATTGAGATTGTTAACCTTGAGAGAGTAGGACTTGGGAAAAATGATTTGATATGGCTATTGTTTTCAAATAATTAAAGCGAGATGTACTCCATATGTACGCCATTCCTGAATCTTCACTTGATGGCATCAAGGAATGGATGAACTCCATGGATATAAAGTATTGTGAAAATAGAATGAACTTGAACTGGCAACCAATTTGTAAGACTATTACTGATGATCTAGATAAATTTATTGAAGATGTTGGTTGGGAATTTTTGAATATGGAAGCTAGTGATTTTGATTCTGATAATTCAGAAGAGTCAGATCAAGGATATGAACCCTCTAATGTAGAAGAGGAATCATAATTAGATTTCATACAACCACCATCAAGATTGTTACAAGCCAATCAACAAGATGGAGGGAATTCTTATATAAGGATAATTTTCAATGTTGCAGGTACCAGCTTTAATGCCAACTACAATGGCAACATTGAAATTCCCTAGCAGTATTTATGTTAAGAAAATGTCCTTTAGATGCAAGGATTCAAAGCACATCAACCATGTGGCTTAATTTATATCATAAGTTGTACCATGATGTTCACTATGCATTCCTCTACTCTTTCAACTGTCAAATGTGCCACTGCCTTGTCATCGATCACCATCATATTCTCATTTTCATGATTATTTTCTCTATCATCTTTGGTATAAACACTTGACTATTATATTTAACTCAAGTGAGGAAACTTAAAAATCATAATAATAGGCCAAAGAAAGAATATTCAATCTTTTCATGGTAAAAGGAGACCTCAATTTAATCACTGTCATCCTCAAAAGGTTAATTCCATTGTCAAACATTTATTGCATATCTTAAACTATGACAAGCGTTTAATAAGGGTTTTGAAGAATAGGCCCTTGACAAGTTAGCTCCATCATTTTTTATTTCGTTGTATCTTTATTTAGCTCTTACTCCATTCCTTGCAACAGTGATACTTGGATTTGTCATACTTAACTCAGTTGGCTACTATCAAAGCTCCTTTTGACTAGATCATCTCTTCTTCTCATATTGGTTGTCATATTTTACATTGTGTTTTGACGCTTTTCACTTAAAATTTGTCCTAAAGGGTCTTTTGTTTTTCAATGTGATTGTCCAGGTTATTGCTTTTTAAAAATTGATAATCATATTGTTGGTTACATTGCATTACACATCATTCAAACTCAAAGCATTACTTCAAATTCGATAACTATTTTGTGATTGAATAATTTTTGTTTTATTTTCAAATGTTGGTGAGAGAAACATCGCCAAACGTAACAAGGGCAATGGATATCGGTGTTTCTACTGCAATACAATCCTCGATGGCTCAGGTATGGTTGTTATAGATGAACTAGTTCTAGTGAAAAATCAAACCATTATTGATTTGTAGTTTAATTCCTATTCGGATGGTTTATACAGGGCTCGAGCACGCCTGAGCATTGGTGTGCAAATATTTCCATCAAGGAGAGTGATCGTCAGATGGCTGTAAGTGATTAAATTTTGTTAAATATATTAATTTTTATAATGTAATTTCTATATATTAATGTCTTTACTTCTTATTGTAACAATTGAAACTTGACCAAGAGCTAAACGCTAGGAGGAGCAGCAGGAGCACTCCTCAACAGAAATGGGTGACAGATTTATCGCCATCGGGTCGCCCAGGAAAGGGAAAGAAAATTGTATTTGAACTAGAGCATGGAGAGAAATGAATTTTGAATGTAGAGCCCTTTGTTGTATGCCTACATGGCAATTTTGTACATATTTTGTATTCAATATATTTGACATTGTATGCCTATATGGCATTCTCGTAAGCCTATATGGCTTTTTTGTAACTATATTTTATACTTATATTGACATATATTGATGTACATGCATACATGGCTATTTGATTAATACAAATCTTTTTTATCGATGGTGTCCATATTTGCATTATAAATTCATGGTTCAATAGATATGAGTTACATGTATTCAAGTGTATACTTTACAACTTACGCACATGTATACTTTTTGACTTACGTTGGAACATTGAAAAGTGTGAAAATTTGTGTTTGGAAGTCAAACGTAAGCCAATTTTGCAATTCTCGGTTCTTGCATACTTGATCTTATGGACTTATTCCTTCCTAGCACATATTGTGAATATTTCTCATTTGGTGCAGAAGACAAATTCCTCATTTTTGAACCACTGTTTTCTTGTTTTCCTTCCACACAGAAAAATGTTCACACTTTTCAGATTGATCAATGATCAATAATGGCTGATTGTAAACACTTGACATTTTTATGTTTTGAACTTTAATTTATAATTTTGTAGTTTATATTCATAACAATTATTACATTGCATTGCACATCTTTCAAACTCAAAGCATTGCTTCACATTGCATAACTAATAACTAGATGCTGATAGATGACAAAATTTCAATTACAAAATAGTTTTTACAAAGTCAACCTAAGCAGTTATGTAATTACTTCACATTGCATAACTAATAACTAGGAGCAGCTGCCAATTGCATTTGCTTGTCATGGCATTCTCTAAGACCACATTTCTTTGAGGCATTTTTTCAAACAGTTCACTACCTTGATCCCACTATCTCCATCCCTCTCCCACACTCTCCCACTATCTCCATCCCTCTCCCACTATCTCCCATTCTCTCCAAAACCACTATGACCCACTATCTCCATCCCTCTCCCACACTCTCCCACTATCTCCATCCCTCTCCCACTATCTCCCATTCTCTCCAACCCTCTCTTCCACCCTCTCTGACCCTCTCCAACCCTCTCCAACTGTCTCTCCAACCCTCTCCAACCTTCCCTACTCTCTCCCACAATCTCCACCATCTCCCACCCTCTCCTACCCTTTCTAACACCTTCTCCTACAATCTTCCACCCTCTCCCATTGTCTCTCACTCTCTCCAACCCTCTCTCACCCTCTCCCACCCTCTCCAACCCTTTCCCACCCCTCTCCCACTCTCTCAAACCCTCTCCCACCCTTGCCCACCTCCTCCAAAAACTCTCTCTAGCCCCTCTCCCCCCACACTTCCAACACTCTCTCCCACCTCTCTCTCCCACCTTTCTCCAACCCTCTTCTTTGCTCCTCTCCCACTTCTCTCAAACCCTTCCGCCCAATTCTCTCCCACACTTCCCCTTCCTGCCTCTCCAACCCTCTCTCACACCCTCCCCGCCACTCTCCAGCCCTCCTCCCTCTCCCACAGTTTCCAACCATCTCTCCCACTTCTCCCACTCTTTTCCAATCCTCTCCAAATGTGTCTCCCACCTTCCCTACTCCTCTCCCACTCTCCAACCCTCTCTACACCCTTCCACTCTCCCCAACTCTCCCACCCTCTCTCCAACCCTCTCCCACCTTCTCTCCCAATTTCTCCCACCATCTCCCAGCACCCTCTCCAACTCTCTCTCCAACGTCTCACCCTCTCCCACACTTTCCAACCCTATCCCACCTCTCACCTTCCCTACACTCTAACTTTCTCCAACCCTCTCCCCACACTCTCTAACCCTCTCTCCCAATCTCTAAGTATCCCATGCTCTCCTGACTCTCCCACCCTCTCCCACCCTCTCTCACTCTTGAGTAACTCTCTTCCACCCTCTCCCACTCTCTCCAATTCTCTCCCACCCTCAACCACCCTCTCTCCCACCCTCTCCGACTCTCTCCCACACTCTCCCACCGTCTCTCCCACCATCTCCCACTCTCAAATAATTGTCTCCCACACTCTTCCAATCTCCCACCCCTATCCCACTCTCTCAAGCCCTCTCTCCAACTCTCTCCAAGTCTCTCCCACATTCTCCAACCAACTCCAATCCTATCTCCTAATCACCCACTCTCTCCAACCCTATCTCCCACACTCTCCCTCCCTATCTCCCACTTTGCCACTCTCTCCCATGCTCTACCACCCTAAACCCTCTCCCACTCCCACCCTCTCTCCCATAAGCATACATACATGACACACCAGTATACATATACATACAAACATACAAACATATCAACAAACATTCAATAAAGTGGCATTTAACTAAAGAAAGACATAACGCGAGCACGGTGTTTGCTGGTAGTAATGCTCCCCGAAGAGGAAAAATGTCAAAACCAAAACATAATGCGCTCGCGTTATATTTTGCATTGGAAATCCCCAAGCCTTAGCTTTGGTATTTGCATTGGAATACTAACCCAAAGGCTTGGAGGGCATTCCCAAAGACCAGAGACGTGTTTTTTCCAAATTCAACAAATTTTCACATAATCGGGTTCGTGCTCACCATCAAGATTGCATCTGGTTCAATATCAAGAAAATCGAACACATGGGTAATGTTAGGTTCTTTATTAGCTTTCCAACGATGTAATTTTTTTCACTTTCTAACAATGTTAAGCCTTTCATCCATAATTTCTTTTGTTTGTATGTCCATTTTTCTTCAAAAAGTGTTTGGTATTTTTTTTGCTATAAATTAACCGTTCATCGAAATTTGAAATAAATTACATTTTTAGAAACTAGACTCCATTCTACAATTTTAAAAAAATAAATTTTAAAAAAATCTATTAGTTTCAAAAAAATTTAGGGGGAGCACGGCCAAAATTCTGCTTTTTAGGAAGTGCCCACTTAGAAAATTAATAAAAAATCAAATATTCATTAAAAAATTATCAGAAAATATCTAGTCCTTACTACATACTATTATCTAACTTCTGACTAGAGCAATTTTAAAAATACTACAAAAAAGTCCACCGTGCTCGGGTCACACAAGAGTTGCTATGTTATGTTTTTCTGACAGAAACAATAGCAATTTGTGTGTGTCCCTCTTTTAAACCCCTTAATCTCAACCATTTTCAAAATAAATTAGTAGTTTAGAAAGTAGACTTGGAGCATTGCGGTCCTTGTTTTTGTTCCATCTAAATTTTTTGAGTGTAGCTATCCTCAATTTCACGTCCAAGGTCAGTATTTCCTGATTTCAGAAAAAAAGTGGCCACTTAAGCCCCTTTTTTGGGAACCATCTTGGTGCACTTACCCAATGGTTGTTATTGATGTCAACATATCCTTGTTGTTTAATTGAGGTTCAATTTAATGCTTTGGAGATCCAGATTGGCATGGCTTTGGATGTTGTGCTGTAATGTTCTATCTTTGATCATGCTAGTCCCTGTTCCATTCATTTTGCAACATAATGAGATACTCTCTTATGGGTTTGGACCAATTTGGAAATTGGTTAATGTGCTTCGGAACATTGTTTGCATTGTAACATGTATATCCTATTCTTTGGTCCCATATATCATGGTGAAAATGTAGTGTGTTGATTTGAGCGAGGAGTTTCTGTTTGGTCCATGTTTCATTCCCTTCCACTGTGGGAATATTTTTTTGTGGTGACCTAATTCAAATTGTGTTTGGCTGACTTAGGAAATATGGAATGGAATTGTGTTTGTCCAACTTTGGTTGTAATAGTCATGCAGTGAGCCCAATCAACAGTGAGTCTTACGTGCAGTGAGCCTTTGTAAAAATCATCTTAACTGGTGTTTTTATAATTGAGAATTAGCATTCTCTATGGTTTTTCCCTTCTTGGGTTTCCATGTAAATTCTAGTGCTCATTGTGTATGTTGTTGTTTTGTGCTTTCATGTTCATATCTAATTGATTTAAGTTTGCTCCAAATTAATTGAAGTCAAGAAAATTGATAATAATTGATTCACCCCCCATCTTAGTTATTTAGACTATTCAACAAGGGAATGAGGGAGGGAGGGAGACAAAGGTGAGATAGAGAGGTGTAGAGAGAGAGTGGTAGGGTGCGATGGATGTTTAGGTAGGTAGAGAGAGGGATTGGGAGATAAAGAATAGATAGGGGAGAAGAGAGGGAGAGAGAGGGAGGTGAGAGAGGTGAGGTAGATAGAAATAGAGAGAGTGGTAGGGAGTGATGGAGGGAGAGGTAGGTAGAGAGAGAGGGGGGAGAGAGAGAGAGAGATAAGTAGAGAGGGAAGGAGGGAAGGAGTGAGAGAGAAGTGAGAGAGAATTAGAGGGAAAAGGGGAGAGAGAGCAAGTGAGAGAGAGAGATTCAAATAAAGGGATGGAGATAGTGGAGAGAGTTCCAGAGTGTAAGGGATAAAAAATGAGTGAGATAGAGAGAAAAATAATACAACTTTCTAATTGCTAAAATTTGACATGTTGATTACTGAAAATTGACTAAGACTGAAATTTCTAAGATCTTCCAAAAACTAGAATTTGCATTATATCTCCTAGAGATCTAAAACCACTTTCAAACATCTTGAAACTATATACATGAAATATAACTTAAATTATAAGAAAGTAATTGTCCATATAGAAATTAAACTATATTCATGTATATAGTTTCCCTGAAAGATAACAAGAAGAACAAAAAAAGAGAGAAGAAAAATAAATTCAATGTAGACCAAAATGTGAGTATGTTATAATGCACTCATGTTATATCTTACTTTGGGAATTCCCAAGCCTTGGGCTTGGTATTTTCCTTGGAATACCAACCCAAAGGCTTGGAGGGCCTTCCCAATGATCATAAACGTGTTATTGCAAATTCTACAATAGTTCACATAATCAGGTTCGGGCTCACCATCAGGATTGCACATGTTTCAATGTTGAACAAATCAAACACCTGGATAATGTTAGGCTCTCTCTTAGCTATCCAATGATGTATTTTTTGTCACTTTTTGACAATGTTAAGCCTTTGGTCTATAATTTCTTTTGTTTGTCTCTTTTTTAGCAAAAAGTAGTGTTTGGTGTTTTTTTGGTTATAAATTAACCATTCATCAAAATTTCAAATAAATTACATTTTTAGAAACTAGAATCCATTCTACAAATTAAAAAAATAAAGAAAAAAAAATCAATTAGTTTCCAAAATCTGTAGGGGTAGCATTGCCAAAATTTTGTTTTTCAAGAAGTGTCCACTTTGAAAATTAGTAAAAAATCAAATATTCATTAAAAAATAATAAAAAAAATTGTGCATCAATTGCATACTGTTAACTAATTTCTCACAAAAGCGATTTTAAAAATACTAAAAAAATTTCACCGTGCTACATTCCCACAAAAGTTGCTATGTTATGTTTTTCTGACAAAAACAACACCAATTTCTATGGACACCTATTTTGAACTCCTTAATCTCAACCATTTTCAAAATAAATTAGTAACTTAGAAAGTATCTCAAAATTTTGAGTGTAACTATCCTCAATTTCACATCCAAGGTCAGTATTTCCTAATTAAAAAAAAAAAGTGGCCACTTAAGCCCCCTTTTTGACCCCCCATCTTTTTGCACTTACCCGTCTATAAAATCAAACACATGTTTAGTGGTTGTAATGTTGTAAAATTGCACCCCATGAATTTCACATTTCATATGTCTTCCTCTTTAGACAAACTAAAATAATTATGCTCTCCCAACTAAAAACCATTTTCTCACCACCTAGCATGTCCCATTCCTTGACCATTAAGTCTAATTTTTCCACGGACCAATATGTGCCCAAAGACATCTACGAGCCATGCTAGCATCTTATAAAAAAATGTCACTAAGGTGGTCGTTGAGACATTACACTTGTAGCATTTTGGCAATGTAATGCCTCTACCAACCTGCAACTATGTCAAGAATTGCTTGAACGCTATTTGAACCAAAAAGTATCTCTTTTTTCAAAAGAAGGATTCAATTTTCATCCTTTAGGCATCAATTCTTCAAGCTTTCTCTCTTTCTCTCTTGAAAAAACACACACAACTCTTTCTTCTCCATTCTAAAAACATATTCTACAACACTCTCTTGAGTAAGCACTAGCTTTCTCTACCTTTTTACACATACATCTTACGAAGGGCTCATCCACAACTTTCAAAGTACACTCCATCATTACTAAGTGATCTCTTCTCGCAAGGAAGCTTCTATCATCTTGTAAAATCTCCGTATCGGGCACACCAATTTTTTTTTTTCTAAGATAGTAATTTGACCCATTAAATATAACTCCCTCAAAAGAAAAAAATACATAGCAATGCCTATTTATATATTGATGTGCATGTACCTAGACACCCTTAATCACGTTCATATACATGTGTAACCCCCCTACAAATATATGACACTCAAGCACTTGCATGTTTGTGTATAGTGTAAACAAGAGCTTCGTAATTTTTCTTTGGACCAACAATATTCACTGGTGTAATTCGAATTGAAACATAAACTTTATTCTACTTCTTGTCATAAAAATAATTTAAATAAAAAGAACTTATCTGATGGGGATATTGCACGAGTATGAAGCAGTAGCCTACTCTAGGAATCTAAGCTCCTTTTGTGGCATAGATATGGAGGATGCCATTAAAGATGTGGAGTCTGGCTTTTCTTTTTCTATGCCAACCAATCCTATTCCTCTCACCTTGCACTTCCTTCCTCCATCTTACCTCCTATGCATTCTCTTTTTCCTTCACTTTTCCCTCTCTGCGTACCTCATCCATGTTACCTTATTTCACATCTCTTCTTGCTCTCCATTCCAACGAAGGCAGGAAGATTCTATAAAGGGTGGTGTGGTCTAGATTCTATAGCGGTCATTTGCCTCTAAATAAATGTTTCTAAGGATTTTTCAAAGAATGAATCTGTGAGCCCTCTCCCACATGAATCTTCTTCCTCTCCTATTTGTGTCTCCTCTTACTCAAGCTTCATGATTTTTCCCTTTCCACTCTCTTTGCCCACCGAACCAATCTTTTGATCTCCTCTCCACTCGCCTATGCTTCCTATCCAAAACATCGCATGTATCCAAATAAAGGGGGTGCAAGGGTTTTTTAATGATTTCCTAGGTGCCTCTCTTTTTCATCACGGCTTGAAGTATTCCTCCAAAATATCATGCCTCTTTCACACATTTTTCTCCCAATAGCGTGTGCCCATAATTCCTCTAACCTTTGTGCCTTAGTGGCTGCCCAAAATCTATTCCAAAAGCTCCCATTTAGGTGTGTAAAGTATTGTTTTTCACTTGCCAGTTGCGTTTGCTTGAAATTTTCCATTGCCTTGTATCTTCCCCAAAACAAAGCACAAAACCATCGATTTAGAGGGTTGTGAGTCTCCTTCGCTCTGCCTTTTCTCCTACATAATTTTTGGCTCCCTCTTTCCCTGCTTTCTATCCAAAACGCCTCTTTTAATGAGGTTGTTGTCTAAGATTTTCCCTACATGCTATCTTCTTTTTTCACGATGCCTGACTTTTTCCATCCAAAGAAATGGGTTGCCATGCTCATTTGTTGACACCCATTCCCCTTTCATTTCGTTTGCACCATGCTTTTGTGTAGCCATGCCTTACCCGCTTCTTTTTTCACGATGCCTGACTTTTTCCATCCGAAGAAATGGGTTGCCATGCTCATTTGTTGACACCCATTCCCCTTTCATTTCATTTGCACCATGCTTTTGCGTAGCCATGCCTTACCCTCTTAATTTGGGTTGTCTCCATCATTAATGCCTCTCATCTTTATTTGTTGTGTGCTCCATTATTTATATTATTTTATTTTTGTTCACGACACAAGGTCCTCGGGAGATGGCCTGTTTACGGGGATGTGACAAATCTTAGAGGTTCTTGTTTCTCCTTTGCTACACTAGCAAGCTTTGCTTCTGCTATTCGTATAGGATGACTCTTCAAGAATCTTTCTTGAGAATTTTATCTCTATCTTTGATTAACATATGGTTTTCTTTATCTTTTCATATAAATATTATTATTATCTTGTCTAAGGCTGTCTGTGGAAGTGGAAACACCAATACAGGGATTTAACTAAGCCAAACTCCTAAACAACCACCCAAACATTTCTCTTTGGTCTTATTGTGTAGGTGTACATGTGGAAGAACCTTCTTGAAGCAAGATTGAACATCATTAGATGCTTCTAGTGACATCTATAACCTCTTATTTCCATTTTCATCTTGTTTCATTTAGCACTGAATAATTATTTCTATACCTTTAATTTTTGTATGTCCATATTTTGCCTCTCCTTTCATAGCTACAAACTCATGCATCGTACTTCACATTTTTTGTGACAATTCATGTTTTCTTTCTATACGAGGCTCTAGTGTGGCATCATGTTGTCTAACAGCTGCACTATCATCCTAGATAGAGAGCTTATTGAGCTATGCAAAAGACCTTTGTACCCTGCACTTTCAATTTCTAATGACTGAAAAGTCTGAATAATTTATGTACTTCATTAAATTTCACATCCTTTTATCTCCAATTCACTAGAGCCATGTCAATTGAGGTAGGGAGAGATAGTTTTCTCCTTGAGATCTCGTCATCTTGAGGGTAGAAAATTTCCTCTTCTACGTTTTGGTGAACCCGACATGAACTTGCCTTTTTGCAAAATCGTGGTCATTTAGAAAAATCCGAAAACTCTTCATCTCCTTTGAGTTCTTCTATTGTTTCATGGATTTGACAAGGCTATGCGTTGTAAGTGCTTGTTGATGAACTTTACAACCTAGTCTATGACCTTCAAACACATAGTAAGAATAAGCTTGATACCTACTCGTAGTGTCGGAAAATATACTCCTTTACGTTTTCACACAATGTTTGGGTCCCATAATTAGTTGGACTTAATTAAGCCTTTAATTGGCCTCATTATACATTTAAAATCCTAATTAATCTTATTTTCCGAAAGGGAAACTTGTATTAAACAATTGCAAACATTATAAAATTAAATTACCTTGAAATTGGTGTGTCCTAGGAATTTTTAATATATTTTTGGCAGTATTTTTTATGATTCAAATTCAATTTGCAATTGTCGGCCTTTGATGTTTAAGTTTTGGGAAAGGTATGGTAGCTAACAATCACCCATTATTCAACAACCTAGATATTAGGATTGGGTTAGAATAAATTGACTCCCTTCTACTCATGTCCCATATTGACTTCATCAAGTTTGTTATTTTCCTTATATCAACCAACCAACACCAAACAACAAATGTGCCACTCTTCATATTTCCTCATGTATAGCTTTGTGTATAAATATTCCTTTCATATATGGTATGATCTAATATAAGGTATGACCTCTCTAAAAATTTATTAGGGACAAAAAACACTAGTTTCAAGGTTCTAAAATGATCTCTCAGCCAAAAGTAAAACAATGAATTAATACTCAAAACCATCCAATGCTTCTATCAAAACTATTAGCCAAACATGGAGGTATGAAATAGGAAATGGTACAACCCAACTGAAGAGTATGCCTCTCTTTGTAAATTCAAAATAATCTTCAAAAACTTTGTTTGGACATTTGACACTAGTCGCTCAACTAGGAGGAATATAAATAAGTAATGCCCATAAATGTATTTGCAATATATCAACTCCAGTCATTTGAAAGAAGAAATTTTGGCATTCCTTGAACATGTACAACCAACATGGAAGAAATTAAAAACTTCAAAAAAAATTCAGAAGTTCTGCTATATTTGAAATTCAACTTTTTTCTTTTAAAATTTTTATTGTTTATCAAACATCTATTATATTCTACCATGAAATCACTAGCACAACCACATGATATGACTATGAGGAACCAAGGAACCACCCACTACCCAAAAACATTTTTCAACCACGAAAGTGATATTCTTCATGGAAGTTATCATCCCTACAAAATTCTATAGACAATTGTGCAAAAACTCCTCCAATAAAATTTCGAACATAAAACTAGATAAAAATAAAATAAAAAATAAAATAAAAAAGAATGTCACTTTTAATTCACACCTTTAAAAAAATAATTTTACTCTTTTTGAAATAAACCCTTTATAACTCAATATTACATTACCACTTAATTTGAGAGGGGACACCCCTTGTTCTAACAAAGGCAGGGAGGACACAACCAAAGGTTATGGACTTTGGCTTTACACTTGGACAATTGCATTTGTATCAGAGTTTCTTAAGCCTTTGCAACAAATCTAATATACGCATGCCATGTGAGCTTAGCCTGGGGAACTTTGTGCTGAGTACATAAGCAATATATATTGTAGAAATTATAAATCCTATAAACTGTGCATTGTGCTGCGTATGGAGGATTATGAGAATGTGATGATATTTTCCCTTTGGATTTTGCTGTTGGCAGAGTGAGTTTGGCGCTACCTGATCTTTCTATTATTGGATCTCAAAGTTAATTGTTTTCACCAGGGTTATCTCAAAGGTAATTGTTTTCGCCAGGGTAATCATGATAAGGAAGGCAAAACGCAAAATGTGCTTAAAAGAATGATCAAATTTCAAACAGATAACGAGAATTTTGGATAGTCAACCTGAATTTGCCAGGGGCTTCTATGTGGCGTTCCCAAACTTCTATACTTTGCTTTTTGCAGCATAGTATTCTCCTCCTTTTACAGTAGCTATTGCATGCTGCATGCCAAAAGCAAACAAAAGAAAAACAGAAAGATTTTCAGAACAAAATCATACAGTATATTCATCACTGACTTTGATACTCATTTAGAAAAACGCAGACAAAATAGGAATCAAACCAATCACCTCCCAAGTGCACTTTACTGTGTTGTACCACTGATATATCAATTCTTCAGATATGATTTGGGTTTATACTTTAGGGTGATTTGAAGCTCAGACATAGCTGAGCCGTCCCTTCCGTTCAATTTTGTAGCCTCTCTCAAATGTAGCTTATATAATTCTACTTGTTTGATGAAGCTACAGGATTTCAAAGGAACCTAGACACGTCTTCTAAATATACTCTTGGGTACATTAAATTAAATTGCTATGGAAGTAGTGGTAAGGACTAGGCCAATGCCTGTAAACCTAACCCGGCATACTTTCTGGATCCACCCCATGGCTGTGGTCTAGAGGGCTTCAATTGATACTGAATGATAAACTTATTAATAATTATCAGAAAATTCAATAATGGAATGTTACGTGCATTGATAATACATCTTCATGGAATGTTACCCTCTATATTGAAATTAAAATATCAGCACCCCTCCTCTGCTGATTACTGTTCTTATTCTCATTGATTTTTTTTCCATTTTAGACTTTAAAAGTGTGATTTTTTTCCACTACATTTATATATAATATTATCTTATAATTAATAAGAAAATCACAAATTAAATTGATTGCGTATAACCATATTCATATGAAAACGTATGAACCTCAATTAAGGTACGTGACTTATACCACAGGGTGCGATGTCCACACAAATATTTGAACCATGCAAATCAGAGATACATATATATGCAATCATTTTAATTGTAAGACAAGTGGGGTATTGAAATTTCTTATAGTTCTGTTTCATCCTAACCTAATTTAGTGATTGACTATCCTTGCCTAGTATGCAGCAATTGAAGTGCCCAAAGTGTGAAGCAGATGTGACTCCCTCTGGTGAATGTGAATGCATGGAAGCTTTGTCCATTGAATTTAGTGAATATTTTAGAGTATACAGAGATGAACTCAAAGAAGTCATGAAACTGTGCATTGGAACAGGTGTTCCCAACCCATCAGAGCTGCTCCAACAAAATGTTACTGCAAATGTCCTTAGAAACAGAGCTTCTGAGGCTTACAGAAAAGATCTGCACAGAAGGATTTCGTTTTTGGATTTTTTCACTAATGGTGTTGCTATTACTCTTACTTGTTTGTTTGTGGGTCGATATCTTGCCCAATTCTCAAATTCTAATTCTGAACACAGAAGAACAATGCCTGCAGACTATACAAATTCTAGACAATGTTATACTCTTCCAGTGAGAGTAATGTTTTTGGGCCTTGAATCCATGAATAATACAGTGATTCAAATAGTAGGAGACAACTTCACTTGGGAAAAAATATGGCAAGATGTGGAATCTAATACAGCAGATTTAGTCTTTCGTATTTATGACATTCAAGATGACAGGGATGATGATCTTTGGGTTTATCACATTGATGAGGATGGCTCTGCAGTTCAAATCAGAGGCAATCCTCCAGCAGCTAAAACTGCAGTAAGGAATTTGAAAACAAAAGTTCTGGTTAAGGGTAGAGATTACTTGTGCTCTGTATGCCAGGAGAAAATGTTGGAAGGTGAAACAATGAAGAAGATGCCATGCAAACATGAATACCATGAGCAGTGTATTGATAAGTGGTTGGCTTCCTCAAACTTCTGTCCACTCTGCAAACATGAATTGCCCACTGATGATCCTGATTATGAGCAGAGAAAGAAGCAGAGAACTGCATGAGATTAAAGCTTCTAATTTTGGAATAAACACTTGCTTGCATTGGTGTGATAAAATCAATTTGTTCTACAGAAAAGAGGAACAAAAGTAAATTATATAGCCTTCTTTCTTAGGAAGTATATGAATTGTAACTAGCACATGCACAGAAAGGAGGTGCAATAGTTATGTTGATAGAAAATTATATGTTAACATGTTAGATAGTACTATTTTAATATCAAGATGCACAAAAATAGGCAAATAATAATATCTAAAACCACATGAATTCAAATGTTATGAGAGTGAAGATAAGTGCTTGATATTTTTCTTAAGGCAACACATCACTATCCTCTAGATTAGACAAACTAAACTAAATATATATAAATTCACGCAATGCAGAAAAAACAATATTCTAAGATGACATCCTCTCTCACATGCTTAACCCTCTTACTATCTTTCCCCTACTTAAATCTACAATTTCTTACTTGTAAGATAAGCAAAAGTAAATTAATAGTAAGAATTTTGTTGATATCTTTTGAATAGGTGTTTGAAGAGATAGACTTTGTACCTCACACTAAGATGATAATTTTTTTTAGATTTTCAATATAATCTTCAATTGTTTAATTTTATCATCTACAACATTATTTCTTAAATTATAACAACTAGAAAAAAATTAAATTAAAACCTTGAAGTTAGGAGTCCTTCGAAGTAGAGTACCAAAGAGATGGGCATCCAATTTTGAGCAAGAATATCTTAAAATTAAGAAAACATTTCAAGACATGAAACAAAAAGATTAGATATGAGGTGACCTCAGCTACTCATAATTTATTGAAAATACCATTTAACAAAATTTGTTGTCAGCATTGAAATTTAGAATGATTTCAGTAAGAGGAGTTGTAGTAGAGAACCTAGGGTCTTAAGAATATTCCATAAATCAAATTAGATTATTTTCATGTGATACAAGATAACCATGTCAGATGGAATCCCACTGCAATGAAATACTTGTTGCCAAACATAGACAAACACTTTGCCCCCTCTCGCCCCCTGTCTAGTCAAGTCCTCAACTGACAATAGGGCTAGGGATGGGGAAATATGAAGAGAGGTTCTCCTGTCATTTGTCTAAGTGTATCAAAGACTTTTGAGTTCTTCTAAGCCACAAAAAAAATATTTTGAAAGGGAAATGAAGAGCTTTAAATTATTAATGAATTTTTAACCCAAATTGTGTGTGTTCTTTTGTTGCCACAAGAAAATCAAGAAACATCTCATTTGAACTAAAAATTTGAAGGAAAAAAAAAGAAGGATTTCTAACGATACCATGTCAATAAATGTAGAATTACATAAGTCTATGATATAGATTTAGCTTACTCCAAGAAAAGATCTAGGTTTCCCATTTTAATTTCTAACATATTACTTTAAAATGTAATTTACAATTAATATAACCATGATATCTCCATAAAACAAAAGTGGTAATTAATAATTTATATGATAAACTGCCGCAAAACTGTGTTTTAAAATTACATTCATTCAAGTCTCTTTGAAGGGATTGGCATCCATGGTAGAAGAGGTAGGAGGATTACACGACCAAGGACATGGAGTACAAGCTACTTGTTAATCATATTGTGCAATCTTGAAAGTAAAATCATTCTTCAAAGTGTAAAGTATTCATTCAAGTTTATCTATTTTTTCCATAATATTGGTATTACATAGGAACAGTCCATTAAACAGATCCATTCTCTGTCCAGACATAATTTTTGTCTACACTCATTAGAAAAAATTACATATATACATTAGCATATATATGTTTAAAAAAATTATCTGAATTATATTGAGAGATATTCTTCTCAAGATGTCTATTGAACTAATCTATCAATTATTTTTTTATTTTTTTAAACATACAAATGCTCACTTACCAATTGTTTGAGTGTCTCATAATCTGTTGTCAATGGGTGGAGACTCCATATTCAAATATGTTAATATTATAATGATTCTCTTTAGATTCTCACATTTAATTAAAGCTGCTTACTAACAGAGTGTTGCACCAGGACTTATTCATCATTACAAGCCATTGGGCTTAGTAATATTTTTAAGAGGATTTTAATGTAATTGTAGTTAATTAAACACAGTTCAATGAGATATCAAAATATAATAATTATATTTGACTGTACAAATCTGAATTTTTACTCTTCTTAGAGATGTACATAATTTTACTCTTCTTAGTCATGTTATGTGCATGTCATCTCCACCATTTTACACCCCTGCAAAAAAAAAAGATTTTAAGGCTTCCAGCTTCCACAATGGATGAGAAGGATACACAGAAACTAAAGGATCAATTTCCCTTACTCAGATTCAAATATTCAGAGAAAAGCATTGCACTTTTGCATACAACTACCCACTTTGCTAAAGGGAAGACCTATTCCAATTGGCTTTCCCGTTCTCTGGCCCAAACATTGGATGAGTGCATAGAATTTCACATTCCCTAGGCAAAACCTGCAATAATGTTTAGGTTTCAGGAAATATAATGTATTTTTAAGGTCTATTTAAATGGGGATGTCTGGAGACATGGTCGAGACATCTCCTATGATTGGAGACATCTCCATACCCATCTCTGATATGGGAAACATGTACAAGTTTCTTAGACACATCTCCCTGCTACTACGAAAAATATTGTACCTAATTGTTGATTAAATATCATGTATTGTTTTGGAACCCCCACTGTTGTTGTCTATCGATTTTAACAATCGACAAATGAAATATGTTTTGATATGTAATCAACAATCTAAAACTGATAAGCTTAGCTCTCTAAAAATTTGGAGATTCAACATTGTAAATATTTGCAGTCTATACCACATAAAATCTCAAAGCTTATGTCTCTAGAACACTTTGGTACAATTGGTTCAACAAATAATTGGTTCTATTTTTAGAAAGTTTCTATATTTAGAAGGGGCCCGAATTTCGAAAATCCACTTAGAAGTTCAAAAAACTCAACAGAGCTCTCAGAAAATCAATTTGAAAATTCTATGAATTCATGGTGAAAATCAGAAAAATGTCAAAAAACTGGAAAAAATCAGTCCAAGAAATCACAGAAAATGACGAAAAATCTGAGAAATTCATAAAGAAATCTGGAAAATTCATGGAGAAGACTGAAATTCATGGGGAATTTGCCTAAGTGTGGAGTCCAACCAGCATGGAGAAAGAAGAAGCTAATGTCAAAAGAGCTTCAGCCAGGCAACAAACAATGGCACAAGATCATGCTAAGTCTGCCCAGCCTTGGACAAATGGAATGGCTTGGAAATGAATGAAGTCCGCCTTGAAATGGCACAAGGTCATGCCAAGTCCGCCCTTAGAAAAAGAATGAATGGCTTGATGGTATGTGAAGTCCGCCCTTGGAAGTAAAGAATGGCATGGAACAAGGAAAAGTCTGCCCTTGAGTGGCAAGAAATTAAGCCAAGTCCACCCTTGAGTGGCAGGACATAAGGCCAAGTCCGCCCTTGGACAACATTAGACAATGGCATAAGAATGAAGGAAGTCCACTCCAAGATGGCAAGGATGTGAATGAAGTCCGCCCAGCTCACAAAAGGAATGGCATGGAGATGTATGAAGTCCGCTCCAAAAGATGGCACAAAGAAAGGCAAAGTCCACCCTTGAAGAAGATGAAATGGCATGAGTTAAGGATAAGTCCGCCCCAAGACATATGAAAAGAAGTAAGGCAAAGTTCGCTCTAGGGAAGTGGCTTAAGACTAAGCAAATTCCGCCCATGTAAAGTGGCAAGGGGTCCAAGCAAGTCCGCCCAGCATTGGCCTAAACAATAAGCAAGTCCGCCATGAGATGGCTTGAGCATAGGCAAGAAAATTGAATGGCTTGAACATAAATGAAGTCCGCCATACTAAGAGAAGGGGCTAAAAAATTAAAATTTTGCCTAAGTATGGACTTTGGAAATATTTAAAATATGCTTGGCACTAGAGAAATTCGCCATATCTAAAATGTTTTTCTAAGTCTAGCATTAATGTGCTTCATGAATTTGGCCAAATGATTTAGGAAGATGGAAAGAAAATTTTGCCAGAGACTTAGGATGGAAAGAAAAAGAAATTGGAAGATAGAAAAGTATGGCGAAATAAAATTGGAAGATAAAAATTATGGCAAAATGAAATTGGGAAGAAAAATTTTTTTGCCTAAGGCAATGGCAAGAAAATTTTGAAAAATCAAGTTTGCCTTAGATAAAAAATAATTAATGCCATAAATTAACGGGTTGGAAATGACACATTAAATAATTATTTTAATTATTTATTTTTTAACACCCCAAAGAGATAAGCTTCAAAAAATCAAAATTGGAAAAATACAAAAAAGAGCTTTATTGAACTGGTGCATGATTTGGAAACTTTCCCAGAAATTATCATTGAAGATAAAACTTGCCATTTAGAAGCTAAGTGCAAGCCAGGTTCAGACTCGATTTGATGGAAACAATTGAAATTTGCTAAATGGGTCAATTTTCTCATCTTTAAAAATGAATTCACTTCTCATTTTTACAATCATTCGATTTTCGAAAGAAAAGTGTGAGAAGAAAGTTTGTCTTAGGCATGAAAGTTGAGAAAAGTTTGAAGCAAAGTGAAAGAAGAAAATTTGTACCAGCTGGCATTGTGATCGTGACTATTTCATTTGTCCAGAAGAGCCAAGAAGATTTATTTTTTCCACTTCATTTTTGGCATAAAAACTTTGATTAGCTGGAATATGTTTTTCGAGTAATTTAAATTTTGAATTCTAATTATTCTCTTTGTTTCTTCTTGCAGATTTATTTTCGAGAGAGTAAAAATGAAGTTTGCCAGCAAGGGTGTTCAACTATAATCAAAGATTAAATCCAAATGGGAGCATATTGTGGACACCAACCTTGGCCATGTTGACCTTGATGATTTCAGGGAAAGAATGTACGGAAGTGATAAACGTTTGCCTACGCCAATTGTGAGAAGAATGATGTGCAACGGAATTGTTCATGCAGCTGGATTCCCGCTAGCAAAAGAGTGTTTGAAACTTATGGTGGAATGTGCATTGCATTATAATGCACGGGAAAGACAGATAGAAGCTCCTGATGGAAGAGTTCTTGCATACTTGTCTGTGCCAGCCATTCAAGAAACTTTTGGAATTCCAGTTTACAACCGAACGTCCTACCAAACCAAAGAGGATGCACTTAAGCTTTACCAAAATCAGCAAGTCCTTTGTGCATCAAACATAAACAAGACTTGGTTGCTAAAGCCCAAACCTACTATAGGGAAGATGTCGAAGAAGTTGGTCAAAACACATTTCAAAGAAGAATATGGCGACATTGTCTTGCTGCTGAATAGAATAGTAGGCAATCCTCAGGGTGCGCCTTTCAAAAACTGGATGTATTATTTCATTGATGAAATAATTAAGATGTTTAACTGGTCCAGAATGATCAGTGATAGCCTCCATGAGCAGTTGGTCAACCTGGAAGAAACTAAAACCTTTCATATGAGCTCATACATCATATATTCACTTGCAAGGTCTTACAAATATTCTGGCTTGGTTTGCAAGGGTGTAGTTGGCAACGGCAAAGGGAAGCTCAAGGCCCATGATTGTTATCCACAGTTGCAGCTAAAGGAGAAGTCACATTTTAGACGAGTGCATGACGCCTTCCTTATGTACATCACCCGACTTCTCCAAGGTGGAACACATCAGAGACTCACCCGTGAGGCCAAGAGTTTGATCGGCCGATATGGATCCTGGTTCATCCAGTATCCCAAGTTTACTTACATCAGGATTCAGGGATTCTCAGGACGTCCTTATAGACTACCCATTTATCTGACCAACAAGATGGTTTTGTTGGAAGTTCTAAGGCAATTGGAGGTGTATCAAAATATCCAAAGGCCGAAACAGAAGGCAGCTATCACTTTTCCATTTTTCATCAGCAATATGGAAGAATCATGTCCAACGGCGCAAGCAGCAGAGAGTGCTTGACTGGAGATACAAAAATATCCATTCATATCATACAAGTCAAGGAACAACTTTGATCCTCTCCATCACATTGGAACTGTGGATGGAGAGAAATACAAGCACTAGATAGACTTAGAATATTTCTAGGCTAATGCAGCTGATGAGTATGATGTGAGGAAGAGGCTGTGGTCAAGATTGCCACTAAGTATGATAAGGGCAATAGAACTTTTCAAGGTACTTGATCAATTGGAGGATGATAGAGTATATTTGCAGCCAGGCTTCAATGAAAGCGAGTCACTTCCTCCTGTGAGATGGTCTGAGCCTGAGATAGGTGACCTGGTGACACTCATGCGGCCTGTATTCAAATATTCTCAATGGTGGATAGATCAACAAATGCAAGTTTTACGGTGGAGAAGTGTGCAATTCACATATGAATTGATGGGGGATTCAGAGTCATGTTCCTCAAATGTCGGAGCATCTCGTGGAGATGAAGCAACAAATGCCGCCAACTTGAAAAAGAGGAAAGAAATTGATGAATCTACAAAGCAGGACAAGGATAAAATAATAGATGAAGGGCCTTCTCGAAAGAAGCACAAATCTAGACCTCTTCAATCGGCCACTTCTAGAAATATAGATGAAATACTAGCCATGGATGAAGAGTCTTGGGAGCATGTTAGGATTCCTTCCCCAGTCGAAGATGTGGAGCCAATGCAACTGGAAGATGATGCTCAACCTTCTCCTACAGGCACAGAGATCCTAGAATCAGACAATGACAGAGACATTATGGATGGAGAATTTGAAGAGTGAATGATTTTCGCCCTCGAGGGAATACAGGAAGACCCATCCATGCAGGAGATTCATGACATGCTAGAAATTCAGGAAGCACAAGAAGTGCAGGGGATTCAAGAAGTCCAAGATCAGCAAGAAGACAGAATTGAGCAGTCAACCATCCCAGATTGGCTAAGAGAAAGGTTAAAGAGAAAGGCACCAGTAGAGGTACCTGAGGAAGATGATGCCATAGATTTCTTGGCTAGGCTAGAGCAAGCTACCACAAGCAAGAAAGCCAAGAAATTTTTGGCCATACAAAGGGATGAGGCTGGCAATCACACGGTGCAAATAGCAGTGCCTATAATCGATAAGTTCCAAGTTGAGATTTCCCCGAATGAGTATGCCATCACGACCATTGACATGGGTCCAACAACAAAGGGACAGGAAGTTGAGGACTTAGACAATTCCATTGCCACTATCAAGTCTAGGCTGGAAAGGGAAGTGGCAAAGAAAAAAGAATATAAAAAAGAGATTGAGTCTCTAAAAGATTATATCCAACACTTGATGAGGCCACTCAATCAAGGTGACTAGGAAACACTTCCACCTCCAAATTCTTCACAAGAACTGGTTGCAAATTTTGAAGAAAAGTTGACTACTGCCAGAGAAGCTAAGGACTGGATGGATGGAAAGAAAGATGAGGCAATGGAATTCGCAAAGAAGCTGGCATATGTGTATGAACAAACTTCCTTCCTGTTGTCACGAGTTATAGACTTAGCGGAATCATGGGATGGCCTCAAAGATATTCAGAATAAGATTATCCCATGTATTTGAGAATTAAAAGGCATCTTGAAGCAAAAGTTGATTGATGACAAGATCATTGAAGCTGGAGTTGCATATGGTTTCAGTGGCTGGTACTATGCACTAATTTCACAAAGAGAAGTCTTGGAAAGGACAATGCAAGATAGCGCCAAAGCTGAAGAGTAGGTGAAGGAGATTCGAAGTAAGGTTTACCAAATGGCTGCAGATATGCTTGACCGAGATATTGTTCGAAAGAAACACTTGCAGCCACAAAATTTAAAAGAACAAGTTCAAAGAATTTTCTCCACCACCTCTGGGCCAATCATGAAAGAAAATTTCACCAAGGCATTCCACTTCATGACCATCAGGGAGGCTTTCTTGCTGCATGAACCAAAATGGAAAACCACCTTTGCAGGATGTGTTGAGAGTTTGGACTTGCTGGAATACAACATCAATGTGCTTCTGGACATTGCCATGGAAGAAGTCAGCCGGATTGTGTCAAAGTTCGCCGAATGTGATGCTTTGCCGGTGGATAAGGATGCAACTTCAGATGCCTAAAGTTCTCTCCAGTTAACTGATGGATGCTTAGGAAAACCTAATTAGGGTTTAGTTCTGTTGAATCTGGGCGATTAATCTTATTTTAATCTTGGCCATTCATTGCAATTTGGGATTGCTATATAAACCCCCCCCCCTTTTCTCTCTCATGTCATTAGAAAATTAGAGAACATATATCAAGAGATTAGTAGAGAATTAGAGATTAGAGCTTAAAAGAAGTTGTAGAGAATAAGAGAGAGTTTTATGAGATTGACACAAAAAAAATATTTTGATAATAAAGTTCATCATGCATGAGGTGCTTTGAATCCTTTGATTGTCAAATGGTTGCATGGTTGCATATTCTCTTTCTCGTCTAGTATATTTGAATTAGAATTTAAATGTATGTTAAAAGAATGATAGATTGATAGCAAAGGTTAGCGAGACTTAGCTCATACTTTCTTTGAGTGGATGCTTTTCATTCAATGTGTAAAGTTAGACTGAGCTTTATCATGGATGCTTCAACGTTTACTTCAAATAATGTTGTTCTATTGATGGTATTGTTCGTGGTGAAGAAATTTTAAGCACAAATCCCAGAAGATTGCACTTGCTTTGTGTAGTTATCGTTTACCATGGCGAAGCAAAGTATTGTTTATTTGGTTTCACTTAATCCTGGCCGTCTCTTGATTTCATAGGAATAGCATAGGATTTCTAAACCCTTACCTTTTTTTACTTTTTTTATAAAGTCATAAAATCCAAAATGATACTGTATGTATGTCTTTGCTTTTCTGAATAACTTGCAAAAGTAAATCCCTATTGTACCCCCAGCAAATCACATCAAACTATAGAGCTTATCCACACTCATCTTAAACATTGGAATTACCGTATGATCTTACTTGCAATCTTAGCATACGAGGTAGTTTTTCAAGAGGGTATAGAGTGTCTTTGACACTTTATTCTAGAATGTTTGTTGTGTCATAAAACACACATCAACATTTGAGTTGGCGCTAGAAGGAGGGCTAATAACCAATGATAGCAAGTTACTCTCAAAGTGAGCATGATGCAGTATGGTATTACCACATGAGTTTCCTTTTGATGTACCTGTCGAACAACGAGATCAACCACCAATGGACATTATTGATCAGTTTTACACACTAGCTTGGAAGTCACAGATAGACCGTTCTCAATTTGGGCAAATAAGTCGTGTCCTTGCTAGAGAAGAAGAAAAAGGAAAGAGGTTCGAAGAAGCAATCAAGAAAGATCTGATAAGGCAAAAGATAGATTGCCTAAAGCAAAAATTTGATGAGATAGAAAGATCATTTGCTGCAAGTTCATCTTCCAATTCAAACTTGACTGATAGAATGAAGAATGGTGCTCCCGACCAACGTTCCTGATCTAGACCAAGATCCTCAACCAGTATTGCAACCCAACTTGGGTTTTCACGACAAACAAGAGGACGTTATCACTGAGTTGTTCCGCCTTGCATGGAAAGTGAGAAGAAGTGCTCTTGATTGGTTTCGTATGCGCTATATTCTTGAAGAAGAAGAAGAAAAAGCACAATGAATCGAATTTAATATTCAAAGAGATCATCTTGTAGAAAGGTTTGAAGCTCTTCAACAACAGCAAAACTGACAAACCAATCAGCAAGTGAATCAACAAGCTCTAGGAGCAGCTCCTGCACCACCCTGACAATTTTAAAGGAGGATACGCTGGATCGAATTGGTTCTTTCTCAGTAGAGAAGTTACAGAGAGTCACTAGATCCACTCCCAATTCTTTCAAAGAATTTGTTGAATTATCTCCCTCCAGAAATAGGCAAAGAAAGCATCGCAAGAAGCATCATCAAGCACAAAAGTACCGAGCAAGGAAGATCCTTTTGGTCTCTTCCAAACCTCACCAAGTGCCAACCAACTAGACCGTCAACAAGTTCCAGTGGCTACATAGCCAGTCCCACCAGTCCAAGCGAATCAACTGAACACTCCAATGGCGTGGCATCCAGCTAATGCGTCACCTATGAAATTTTCCGTTTATCATGATTTGCCCAAGAATCCAGAACATTTTTGTTCCAAGTTCCATAGTGGTGACCTGAACCACACTGCAGATGAGCACATTAAGCTTTTCGAAGATCTTCAAAATAGAGATATCCAAGAAGAAGATGTGGCATGTAGATTGTTTCCTTACACGTTTGACGAAGAAGCTTCTTACTGGTATATCCATTTGCTAGCTAACTCCATCCACACTTGGCAAAAATTGAAGACCGCCTTCTTAGAAAAGTTCAGGCCACCCATTGCTCCATCTGATTTGTATAGACAATTTGTGGAAATCAAAAGACAAGAACATGAGCCTATTAGCACATTCAATAATAGATTCCACAAGGCTTATACCCGGCTAAGAGATCCTTATTTGTTAGACAATGCAGTGGCACTACCAATTTATTACGAAGCCTTGGATCATCTTACCGCCATGTTCGTGAAGTCAACAAATCCACTCCCAGTGGATTTGAAGGGAGCATATGCTGTAGCAATTACAGCTAGCACTGGTCTCCAAGTAGGTCCACTCCATTACTTAGGAAATGCAACATCCCAGAATCAAATTCATGATATCAATCGAACGCTAGCTCATCAAGCACCCATGATGAACCCAGTCCCGAATAATCAAATGGTTCTCCACCCAAGGATGCCCGTATCCCAAATGCCACCAACATAGCCAATATACCTCCAGAATGTGACAACTTCAACGTGAACTTAGGAAGAAAAGGATGAAATGAAAGAATTAATTGAATAGGTCAAGAAGCTGTCAACTGAAGTGACATATCTAAAAGGTCAGACCAACCAAATGCAGAACTTTCAAAAGAGCGATCAGCCACCTCAAGGAAATTACCAAGGTCAGGGCCATTCTGGATATCAAAGAGACACTCAGAACTATCAAAGGGATAATCAAAACTATCAAGGAAATAGTCAGGGTTTTTGGAACAATAATACAGGCTTCCAAAAGAAGACTTGGAACACTAGGCCTAATAACGGTAATGTACCGTCACCTTTGGATAATCCACCGGCTAACAATTGTCCTGTAGATAAGGTATTATTAGTTGAAGCAACATTATTAGGATGGTGCAGACTGCACAACACAGATCAGCATTCTGAGTTACATTGCTGCGAATTCCAAGTAGTTGCAGATATTTTCAAAAGCGAAAGGAGAAATTCAGAAGATCCTCCGGTAACCGGATATGAATTAGTTCCTGCACCAAGATATGATCAAGCCCTTGTAAATGAGAGCACCCAGAATCCACCACAAGAATACCCTCAATATCAGCACAATCAAAGATTTCCACCAACATCAGCTAGTGGACTAGTGGAGACGCCACCTGCCGTATACTCATACACAGTTGCTGAGGCACCTGTAGAGGACACGACCAATTATTACCTCCCACCATTGAATAACAACGTGTTGGTCAAAGGTATAAAAGAAGTTCAAGCATTCCAACAGACAGGAAATAATCCACAGAAGATTTACTATCAGAAAAATTAGGAGCCTTTGACCTCGTCCATTCCTCCACACAACTTTCAAACTCCGCCACACCCAAATGCAAGCAATAACCCACCTCTTCCAAGGGATGCACCACAATACAGGCAAGGAGATACTGCTAGTAGCAATGCTAGTAATCCTACTCCTCCTAAGGATGAATTGAAAAGACTAAGTCAGTATGTTACGGAGGAAGTGAGGAAAATCAAAGTGAGTGTATCATTGTTCGAACTGATGAAAGTACTAGAGATAAGGAACACGTTCCTTGATAGCTTGAAAGACACAATGCAAGATTCAACCAACACCGTCCAGAAGGCTATAGGTTCCACAAACAATGTAAATATTGTCCAAAATGAACAATCCCAGTCTATTCAAGAAGGATATCAAATCTCCAAAGGAACTCGAGGCATGTATGAAGTAAAAGAAGGCATAGAAATGCTAGGACAAAGGATGGGTAGAACTAAAGAAATGTGTCTAAGTTCAAAAGAAAACAAGATGGAGAATCCAACAAAAGAATCAGAAGCTCCACAGATTGAGAAGGATACTAAGGTTAAAGCCAAGGAGATGGAAGCTGGCGCACAAAAGGGAAGCCCCATGATATTTTATCAAGGAAAGGACGAGCCAGCTCCTTTCCTCGTTTCACTCAAGATTTTCAACAAACTTCTGCATAATTGTCTAATTGATTCGGGAGCATCTAGCAATGTAATGCCTCTAGCAATTTTCCGCAGATTGGGCTTGAAACCCACGAGGAAAAACAAAAAAGTGACACAGTTGGACAAGACAGAGGTCCCAGTCGTGGGAGAATTAAACAATATCCATATGCAATTATCAACTGATCCAAGGATTCAACAGTTCATCGACATTTCTGTAGTTGACATCTCAGATGGATATGTAATGGTTTTAGGACAAGACTGGACTCGCAGACTAAATGGCTACTTTACTACTGACTTTTCGCACATGTGGTTGCCTTGGAAAGGTATTCCCAACTAGATCAGAATTGAAAGTACGTCGAGACTTAGACTGATGATCACTGAAAATGGAGAAAACAATGAAATTCTATTTTTTGAAATAGACTTAGGCCAATAAAGACCAAAGGAACCAAAGGTTTTGATGCTGCAATGCTCGAATAATCAAGAAGATTCACTAAAGATTGTAGAAGTTCCTACTGAAAGTGATGAAGAGCTATCACCAGATGAAGGTGAAAGCATGTTCAAGAATTTTAGAATATTTTTGCTCAAAAGTATGAGACAAGAAAGAGAATTGGGGAGTCATGCTTTTATGCAAGACTTGTTACTACCTAATTGGTGATGTATTCATAACGCTTTTCATTCCAAATTCTCTTACGCCATGTGCAAAATGGCTTTAGACCAAGTATGCGCAAAAATTTCCCAAGTTTTAGAAGATGAATGTTTTAAATTGACAATACAAGATGAAGATGAAGACTTTGACAAAGAGCTCTCGTCAGAAGAAGAACTGATCCAAGATGCAAACTAGTTTCAGGAAGATCATTTTGTTCTAGAAATCTAGAACAAAGGAATTCCCAATCCTAAGTAGTTGCAAGATCAAGAGCAAGTGTGGACCCTGAGGTTCGATGGCTCAAAATCCAAGAAAGGCAATGGAGTCGGCTATGAGTTGATCAGTCCATCAGGCGAGACCTATTTAGCTGCCTTGAGATTGTAGTTTCCCTGCACCAACAATGTTGCAGATATGAGTCATTTGTCCATGGATTGCTCCACGCAATTTGCAAGAGGGTTAAGATCTTGCATGTTTATGGTGATTCAGAAATCGTGGTAAGGCAAGTAAGGAAGAAGTATGCTTGCCATGACAAGAGACTGAGAGGATACATAAACCGTGTTTGGGATCTTATTGAAAGTTTTGATGCTTTCAACATCAAATCAGTGTATCATTCTCAAAACAAAGTGGCAAATTCCTTAGCCCAATCAACAAGTTCCCTAGAGCCACTTGAGATGGATGTTGTGAAGAAATTTATAGTGGAAATAACTTCGACACCATTAGTTCCAGATAACATCACAAATTTCCAAGTGTTCGATGATGACAAGCACATCCTAGATTTCTTAACAAATTCAGATTTTTTCCTCACTCAAGTCATTGATGAAGAGGAAGATCGAGGGGAAATTGATTTTGATACCAAAGGAATAATGAACTTAAAAACCAATAACATTCCTAAAGGAATGATTCAGCTAGAAAGGAT
Source organism: Sequoia sempervirens (assembly GCA_007258455.2). NCBI lineage: Eukaryota > Viridiplantae > Streptophyta > Pinopsida > Cupressales > Cupressaceae > Sequoia > Sequoia sempervirens. The sequence goes on along the minus strand of VDFB02058242.1, from coordinate 654,837,596 downwards.
CTTTGATCAGGATCAGATCAATGCCATCAAATACCAAAGAAGTGAAGGAGCTCAACATGAAGCTGTCAACCTTGGAATGCAAGAAGAAGTGAGAAATGTTCTCATTGGTAAAGTATGCACACATGAAGAAAAAGAGCAAATAATCAAAAGTCGAAGACAATTTAAAGACATTATTTCCTGGAGCTATGAGGGTCTGAAAACATATGATACTTTAATTATTACACACACTATCTCCCTTAAAGTAGGCAATAAACCATCCAGGCAATGCCAAAGGCCTGTGAATCCTCTGCTAGAGCCTCTCATTTTTCAAGAAGTAAAGAAGTTACTTTCAGCAGGCATTATCTTTCAAGTACGCCACTCAACGTGGGTCGCCAACTTGGTACCCATCTGCAAAAAGAACGGAGAGATAAGATTGTGTGTAGACTTCATAAATCTTAACAGGGCATCAAAAAAGGACAATTATCCACTGCCCTTGGTAGATGAAGTCATTCAAATTGTGAATGGATCCCAGATGATGTCATTCCTCGATGGATATTTTGGCTACAATCAAGTGCTCGTGGAACCTGAAGACAGGCTTAGGATGGCATTCACAACAAAGTGGGGCACATTTGCTTACAAAAGGATGCTATTTGGTCTAATCAATGTCGGAGCCACCTTTCAAAGGGCTATGGATATTGCTTTCAAAGATCTCATAGGGAAAAGCATCATTGTCTACATGGATGACCTTACTGTGTTTTCAAAGAAAAGAGAAACTCATGTCAAAGATTTGATAAGGATATTTGAAAGATGCAGAAAATACGGAATATCCTTGAACCTGAAGAAATGCGTATTTGGGGTAACTGAAGGAAAATTGCTGGGTCATGTGATAACAGAAAAGGGTATTCTTATTGACCCTGATCAAGTAGAGGCTATTTCAAGGATTGGCTTGCCGTCAAGTCAAAAGGAATTGAAGTCTTTCTTCGGAAAGATTAACTTTGTGAGAAAATTTATAACTGGATTTGCTGAGAGAGTCAGGCCCCTAAATGAAATGCTCAAAAAGGATGCAAAGATAGAATGGATGGAGCCAGCGAGAAAAGCTTTTGAAGAAATTAAATAGGCCATAGCTGACGCTCCTATCTTGGTTAGTCCTGACTATACAAATCCTTTTTATCTCTACTCTTTCGCATCAAAGCATACATGTGTGGAAATGTTAACACAAATGACAGATGAAAAGGATGAACATCCTATTGCTTTTATGAGTGCACCTTTCAAGGATGCAGAGCTGAAATACCTGAATGTTGAAAAACAAGCATATGCTTTGGTCAAAGCAATAAAGAAATTTTGTCACTACATATTGAGAAGTAAAGTTTTTGTTGTATTCCCAGATGTGACAGTTAAAACCCTCCTAATGCAAAATGAGTTAGGAGAAAGGAGAGGCAAGTGGGTTACAATCATCCAAGAGTATGATGTCAAAATTCAACCAATGAAGATTGTCCGCAACAAAGCTTTGAAAAAAACTATTGCCATAGGACCTGAACTAATACAACAGGTGTATGAACTACAAGAGGTATCTCTTAATGAATGGTATGACAACATCATCTACTTTATTCTCAATCACAAATGCCCAAACCATTTAAATCTAGTGCAAAAGAGGGCCCTATGAATGAAAAGCCAAAGGTACATGTTGCAAGGAGTAGTGTTATACAGGAGAAATCATGAAGGAGTTTTTTTAAGGTGTCTAGGAAAAGAAGAAGCTAAACAGACAATGGAGCATTTCCATTCCCAATTTGGAACCGGCCACGAAGGAACTCTAGCAAAAATGCTCCAAGTTTTGATGGCTGGATATTATTGGCCTACGGTATTTAAAGATGCATACAATCACGTGAAGACTTGCCACACATGCCAAATCATTGCTGCATGAGAGAAGAACCCAGCTATGCCACTGCAACCTGTGATCGAAGTGCGACCTTTCGCGAAGTGGGGGCTTTATTTTATTGGTATGATTAATCCACCCTCCTCGACACAACACAAGTTTATTCTAACCACAACTAACTATTGCACGTGATGGTCAGAAGCTCAAGCTTTGAAATTTTGCACTTCCAATGCTGTAATTAATTTTTTGGAAGAAAACATTATCACTAGGTTTGGATGTCCTCATGCTTTAGTATGTGATAATGGTTCTGCATTTTCTTCATTGAGATTTTCTAACTGGGCTTTCGAGCATGGTATCACTTTGAAATTTTCATCAAATTATTATCCCCAAGGCAATGGATTAGCAGAATCCACGAACAAGAATTTGTTGAACGTCATCAAGAAACTATTAGACAAAAATCCAAGGGATTGGCACACACAATTGAGATTCGCTCTTTGGGCGGATAGAGTGAGAGTAAAGAATGCCTTGGGTACATCACCTTACCACCTGGTTTATGGACAAGATCCAATATTTCCTATACAGTTGAGAATTCCAACCCTACAGTTCATGCAAGAGTGTTTGGAAGAAGAAGAAAGGGTCAAAACCAGATTGTCACAGTTCATTCAGATAGTGTCAAAGTTCGCCGAACGTGATGCTTTGCCGGTGGATAAGGATGCAACTCCAGATGCCTGAAGTTATCTCCAGTTAACTGATGGATGTTTAGGAAACCCTAATTAGGGTTTAGTTCTGTTGAATCTGGGCCATTAATCTTATTTTAATCTTGGCCATTCATTGTAATTTGGGATTGCTATATAAACCCCCCCTTTTCTCTCTCATGTCATTAGAAAATTAGAGAACAAATATCAAGAGATTAGTAGAGAATTAGAGATTAGAGCTTAGAAGAAGTTGTAGAGAATAAGAGAGAGAGTTTTATGAGATTGTTGCGAAAACACTATTTTGATAATAAAGCTCATCATGCATGAGGTGCTTTGAATATTTTGATTGTCAAATGGTTGCATCGTTGCATATTCTCTTTCTCGTCCAGTAGATTTGAATTAGAATTTAAATGTATGTTAAAAGAATGATAGATTGATAGCAAAGGTTAACGAAACTTAGCTCATACTTTCTTTGAGTGAATGATTTTCATTCAATGTGTAAAGTTAGACTGAGCTTTATCGTGGATGCTTCAACGTTTACTTCGAATGATGTTGTTCTATTGATGGTATTGTTCATGGTGAAGAAATTTTAAGCACAAATCCAAGAAGGTTGCACTTGATTTGTGTAGTTGTCGTTTATTGTGGTGAAGCAAAGTATTGTTTATTTGGTTTCACTTAATCCTAGCCGTCTCTTGATTTCATAGGAATAGCATAAGATTTCTAAACCCTTACCTTTTTTCACTTTTTTTTATAAAGTCATAATATCCAAAATGATACTGTATGTATGTCTTTGCTTTTCCAAATAACTTGCAAAGTAAATCCCTATTGTGCCCCCAAAAAATCACATCAAACCATAGAGCTTATCCACACTCATCTTAAACATTGGAATTACCGTATGATCTTACTTGCAATCTTAGCATATGAGGTAGTTTTTCAAGAGGGGATAGAGCGTCTTTGACACTTTATTCTAGAATGTTTGTTGTGTCATAAAACACGCATCAACAGTTCTCCAATACCCTACTCCACTATATTCGTAGCTCCTTATTTGTGAGCTACATGTTGTCTTTCAACAAAATGATATCAAAAATAGAATTTGTTGTTGATATAAAAAATTGGGCACTATTTTCAAAGTAAACCTATATTAAATCTGAATTCAAGTATGATAAAACTTTGATGCATGTTTGAATTGAAAGCTACAAAGTATATTAAGAATAGAAAATAGTGCCCAATTGGAAGACAGGAGAAAGAAAAAGATGCCAACCTAGATTGTTCATATAGGATAGTTTTCAAACAGTTGGAAAAATGTGAAAGAACAGTTAAAAAACATTTTCAACACCTACCACATTGAGTATTATGTGGCACTATTGAACATTGGCTATACTCTTATATGTTGCTGCTGTAATGTAGGAGGCCATAGAACCTTAATTTATGGAGAACATTATGCATTACCAAAAAATGATTGTTTTTGTTAGCTATTTTTATTGGCAAGAGATTTTACTGGATCTGAGCAATTGGGACAATAAAAGTAGAATAATTTATTACAAAATAAGGCTCTAAAAGAACTATTAAAAAAAATCAACAAAGGAATTTTTTTTTCCAAAACTTGATGTTAAAATCTAAAAGATGATCCGAAGTTTTCATGGGATGACCCTAGGCTTTTATATTGAAGACTTCTTTTCAAATAGCTTATAAATAATTTGCATGTACAATTATATAGAGATTAAAAGATAAAACTAATATATTTTAATTTTGAATTTGTAACCTAAACAAATTAAATTAGTTTTAGAAGTTCAAACATCTGAAATGTTTTTTTTTTATGAATAGGAAGCTATCTATATTAATTCAAATATAAAGATACATATTCACAAAAAAGGGGGGATGGTAGAGAGGCACACCCCAAGAGTCACATGGGCAATGCCCAGAAAATTAATAGATTACGTGGGCTAAGCCCAGAAGTCCAGAAATAACAAAGATAAAAGGCCATTAAGTGGCTAGAGCAATGCCAGCAGAGCCAGGTGGGTCTCTGTCATCCAAATTTTTCTCCCATACATCAGCGGGGTTTGGAATGACGTCAGGAGGAGGACCCCCAACCATCATCAACATCTTTTTTCTCTTTATCTTCTTCCTCGTGCTGGGGTGAGATTGCAAGCGCCATACGCAGGAACGCTTTACCAGTAATTGGCCACCCAAACCCAGAAGCAAGAGGATCATCAGAGGTCCACCCACCACCACCACCGCTCCTCGAAGCACCACCAGAAGGCCACCCCTGAGTAGCACAACGGGGAGGGCAAGATAGATTGTCAGTAACACAAAGTTTGATGCCACTAGATGGCAAAGCCGAAGGAAAGACAAAAGGTATTAAGACACTCAAGAGCCACTGCAATGGAATCTTCGTCCTCCAGAAGGGTGAGGAATGAGTCATCAGCAAAATGGCCATTAACAAGCTGAGCCTAAGAGTTGGGCAGAGAAATGCCCTTAACTCACCACTGGGAAACTGCATTGGCCAAAAGATAACCAAAACCCTCGACTGCAAGCACATATAAAGAGGGGGCCAGCGAGCACCCTTACCTGATGGAACGAAAGATTCCAAAGGCAGAGGATTGACGACTATTGATGGTGATACAAGCTGAGGCATCCGTAAAGAGCATTCAAACAAATTGAATGAAATTGGGCCCAAAACCCAAGGCTTGCAGCATAACAAGAATAAACGACCATTCAATATGATCATAAGCCTTGGCAAAGTCAATCTTAATGAGCATGAATTTCTGGTTTGAGCATCTGGCCCATTCTATACCTTCCCAAACAGTGATGATATTATCCAAAATAAATCTGGATTTGATGAACCTAGTTTGTTTTGGGCACACGATTTGAGGTAGAAGATGGCAAATTTTAAGAGCCAAAGCCTTGGCGATAATCTTGTAGGAGACATTAAGAAGCGTGATAGGTCTCCAATTACAGATGTCTTTTGGGTCACCTATTTAGGTATGAATTTTATGTTACCTTTATTGATTAAGTTTCCCAAGGAATTAGAGTGAAACACTTCTAAGTAAACTTGATGCAGATCATGCCCAATATTGTTCCACGTGGCTTTGTAGAAGTCACAAGGGAATCCATTAATCCTCGGGGCTTTGTCATCAACCATGGAGTACGCAGCCTCTTTGAGATCATCAACTAATAAAATTTGATCACAAAAAAATTTCTGAGTTGAAGAAAGCTTATTTGGCACAACAACAAGGCAATCCTGAAGGGCTTGCTATCGCACAGGCGTGATTTCCTGTGCAGTGAAAACTTGCTCATAATGATGCACAAAGGCCTGGAGAATGTCAGGTAGCTTAGAGAGCACTTGAGCACCATCTTTAATTTTTTTAATGCACGGGGAGCCAAGAAAAACTCTTTGGAAGAACAATCACCAACTTTTAGCCAGTGTAACTGGGCTTTGATTTGTGCTCCTCGAGCAGCATAGTTTTCAACAATTTGTTTTTGGTTCCTTAGCTCCACCACCCTGACTTGTAAGGAAGGAGAAAAGGGGCTAGCTACCAAAGCCTCAGAGGCAGCATGAAGGTCAGCAGTGGTAGCCTCATAATCAACCTGATCCAGTGGATATTTTTAGTGGAAATTGAAGTTTCCCATTTCTCTCCAGAATCTGCACCATCAGAAAGAGCTCAATGTCCTGATTCCAATGCAACTTGAATGGAGCAAAAAGGAGTCCGTTTGTGCAAATTATGGCCAGTCAAACCTTGGGTCAAACTAGGATTAGGGGGCATCTAGGAAGCAAAAAAATGATGTCATCAAAATTTTTCAAAGTTGGCATCATCGCGAAGAGCTTGCCAAGATGATTCTGACGGCGTTCGTTTCGTCAAAATCTGACATTGGAGGCTCAAGATACAGCTGGTCAAAGTTTCAGGTTGACTTGGTGGACTGAAGGTACATTGATGACGTCATCATCCGTACAGCTGATGTTAGCACTTGGTACGAAATGTGAAATGGACCAATCAAAGGTTGACACGTGGCAGTCTGACTATCCGTACATATCGACGTGGCACGATGATGTGGCAGGTGACGTCAGCAATGTCAGCGAATCATGCGTTGACACGTGTCATTCGTATCTAGTCAGCATAGACGTGGCATGTCCAGTCAGCGTATGAGTCATCATCCTCGTCAGTATTCCATACACGAGTCAGCGCACAGTCAGCCTGACACATGGCAGACACATCAACGTACGGTCTATGTTTTCAACCAGTTAAATCTCGCCACGTGGCACCCTTCCTGGTGCGGCACGTGGCCTCTCCCTTCTTCCGTCGACAGTTTGTTGAGTTTGTTCCGTAAAAAAATGTTAAGGGGATTTGAACGCCTATCCTTTCAACTACGAGCACTCATCTCCACCGTTGGGGCGCGATATATGCGTTCAAATGTATACGGAGACCGGTTCTTTTTGTTGATTGGTTTGTTTGTAGTTCGTTTTAAAAAGGAGCAAATGGGCATCGAACCCGGAACCACCCGGGTGCCTAAAATCTTACCCACCGACGAGCCATTCGGTGGCTTAAGTATAAAGTTGGCGCCAGTTTATTTTGTCTATTTTTTTCAAACCGAATGCCTTAATTCAAACAAAAATCCCTCCAAATTTTAAACAAACTCCTAAATTTGAAATTTAAACAAACAACAATCTCCCAAATTTGTAAAGCCCGAGTCAAGAATATAAGGGCTAAAATATTATTAAAGATTATATGGGAGATTAGGTTGTTTTTAGGGGAGGGATTTATATGTAAAAATGGAGATATGGGAATATTTTGTAAATCATATGGTTTTATACCATATTGGGCTAATTTTTTGTATTTAAAGGGGTGTGAGGTGAGAGTGGAGATTAAGTTTTTTTTTCAGGTGATGAAGTCTTGAAGCTGAGGTGACGAAAGAGAGGTCTTGTAGAGATTATTTTGAGCCATTCTTGCACATCAGAGCGTTGTTATGCTGCCGAAGTGCTTGAAGAATGGTTGTGGTGCATTTGTAATTGACTTTTGGAGTTAATCGGATCAGTCTCTCTATTGGAGCGGACCCGGAGACGTAGTCACGTTTGTGACGAAATCCATAATCAAACGCTATTTGCACTCCTTTTCTTTTCTCTCATCTTCTCTCAGTTTGTTAATTCCTTCATTTTGTTATTTCCTTAAGTTAATTTTGATTTTATTAACTTGGAATAATCATTGTAAAAAAAATTAAGCATTCAAAACGCAATTTAGTCTAGATCCTATATAGATCACTCCTCGAGCAGCATAGTTTTCAGCAATTTGTTTTTGGTGCCTTAGCTCCGCCACCCTGACTTGTAAGGAAGGAGAAAAGGGGCTAGCTACCAAAGCCTCAGAGGTAGCACGAAGGTCAGCAGTGGTAGCCTCATAAGACCACTAGCAAAAAATAGTCAGCTAGCGCCCATAAATGTGCAAAAATCTAGCCGTGCGGATGATAGTCTCATTCCACCAAGAAATCCAACTTGTATGATGAGCTGGCCTACACTCCAAATTCCAAACTCTTCGAATGTGGGTTAGGGTAGGCTTGTGGCAGAGTAAAGACGTGTTTTAAAAAAACTACGTTTAACACATACTAGGCTGTCGAGTCTCCCATTCAATGCAGAAGGAAATGGGGAAATGATCTGACAAAGTCACATCCACTAATGGCTTAACTGGGAGAGAGGAGCTGTCAAATGAGAAAAAAGATTGCCCCAAGATCATGGCACAATCAAGGCACTTAAATATTCTATCAAAATTGGCTCGGTAATTGCACCAAGTGTGCCAGAGAGAATGAGAATGGTGATGACCAATATTGGGATCAAAAAGCCCCAATTCATTGTGCATGTAAAACCACACCTCCCTTTCCCCAGCTGTCCATCTGAATGGCAGAGTGCCATCTTTGTCAAATGCCATTTCTACCATATTGAATTCCCCACAGAGTAACCAGGTAGCAACTGGTAAAGAATCAACAATCCAACGCCAGAGCAAAGAGTGTTCCACAACATCATTAGAAGCATATACATTAATAATCCCAAAGGAATGGTTATCAATGTTGAGAAGGACCCAGATGAGCCAATGAGTGGGATCAGACCCATGGTCAACCACAGAGGAGTGCCACCGTGGGGCCAAAAGGATGACAACTCCGCCACGCCCAACATCATGGGTAGTACAAAACATTTTATTGGCTGGCCAAATAGAACGACTAGCTACGGCAAGCAAAAAATTAAAAATTTTAACTTCTTGGAGGCAAAGCACTTCAACACCAGAGTACTTGCACAAGGTATCCCTGACAGAATAATTTTTGGAGAGGTCTGTTAGACCTCGAACATTCCATGAAAGGAACTTTATGAGTGAAACTCCTCCATATTTTTGAAACCCGATTCCTCTTCATTCAGAGAAGATAAACGATTCTATAAAAAATTTTCCGGAACTGATTCAATCTGAATGGACGGGGATGACATCCTCTATTTTTCATGAACATATTCCCCTTTTTCCCTAGGAGGGGAAGGGTTGCGAGAATTCTTGTGAGCTCCTATCATAGGAGAAGCCACATTTGGCTGTGAAGCCATATTCGGCTGTGTTAACATGATAGCAGTCGGTCGAGGCGTAGCCTTTGGCCTAGGTTGCTGCAAAACATAATCAACCGAAGCTTCTTTCCCCTTTACATAAGGGTTTGAAACATCTTTCACTAGCTCATAGGTCACGAGACCCGACCTAGAACTAGTGGACTTATTCTTTCAGTTCGTAACTGTAGTCCATTTCGCATCAAGATTGGCAGCAGATGTAGCTGCCGAATGAGGCTTTTCAACATCTCATGGTGGAGAAGGTGTACAAGGCACTACTAAAGGGAAGTCCTTTATCTTGTGGTCTGCAAACTAACACCTATAGCACGTGTTGGGAAAATTAAAATAGGTGACCTTTTGGGTGTGGCGGAAAGCTCCAATTTGGATATCAATGGAGTCTTTTAAATCTTTGGAAAGGTCAACTTCCACACAAACCCTCTTTTGGGGGTGGGCCTAAAATAACCTATCTGGCTCAATGCAAATAACCCTCCCCAGTGAGGAGGCTATACTATTCAAGAAAGGCACACACGACAAAGGTAGACCAAGAAATTCAATCTAGACTAGGACCCGCAACTTGGTGTCATCTGAGATAGCAAAGTCACGATTCAATGCTTGAAAAACTAATAGAGAGGACTAGACATACCAGGGCCCATGGCTTAAGATGGCCTGCACATGATTGACCTCCACAAAGCGGAACAAAAAGAAACCCTTGGTTAAGTTTTGGACCATATCAAGGTGGACCCCATGAGGGAGCCAAGCCTTGTTAACCCAATCTTTAAGTACACTTTCAGGGGGAGTTCTCCCAGCAAAAAACCCAACAAGGGTGTATTGCTCAAGCCATTGACAGGCAGAATCAAAATCTAGTAAAGGAAAAACCACAACAGCTGGTGAATCAGAGCACTTACCTCATGAAAAAATTTTGGAACAAATTTCTGGGGGCGTTTGTTCAGAGGAGGAACCATTGATTATCACTGTCGAACCACTAAAACCAACAAGAATTGCTAGGTTAGAGCTAGTTGAAGGCATATTAAAACAACAAACCACTGTAAATGCAGCAGTACACACAATAAAAGAGGGTTTTCCTGCACAGGATGTGCAGTTTGACACAAAAGGGTGACTGTAGAAAACACAAAACCCTAGCAGAGCTCATACACCATCCTCATCAATGATAAAATGGCATTTGAAATGTTGTATTCAAAGATGTATAAAAAAATTGTATTCAAGACTTAGAAAATGGGGAAGAAAATCTCAATAATTAAAAAAATTAGATAGAAAATGCAAACACGTTTATCATATAAAAATTAAAGATGCAACATATTTACCTCCAAAAAATACATTTCTTGGAAACTCTTTGACAGAGAGCACATCTATAAAGAGAGTGTTTGTAGTGTTGAGCTCCTCGAATGGAAGAGAACAAGAGTGGATTCCAAGGTCAGAATGGTTGTGCACACCAATATCACATCCTAACGCTCTTTGTAGAACTCTTGCAGATCTCTGCACTCACCATATCCTTCTTTTAAGTGAGCACACAAATATCTAAGCAAATACAAGGCAAGTAGAATTAATTACCTGAAGAAAGTGACTCCCAGAGGCCTATATGAGAGTAGTCTACAACTCCTTGCAATAATTTTATGTTGCTTGGAACAGGGTATTGACATCCATCAAGTCATAAAATATAATTTCCTTTTTGTTAGATGTTATAGTCGTCAACATTGATGGATGAATATAAAAATGAGTAAGCAGAGGCAAGGCTGGAATCTAATTGCCAAAATGGATTGTCTATGCTAAACCATCAGACAAGCAACCCGTCCTCACGAGACCTCAAGCACACCTTTGCCTTTACAGGCACTAGCATCAATAGCAGCCTGACTAAGGAATGCATTCACATAGTCGACAACACAAAAGCACCATGCAACCATGTCTTGGTGACCTCAACGGGATGTGTCACCTAAATAGGCAATGCAATTGATCTAACAAAATCAAATCATTAAATAAATTAGACTGTCATTTATTCTATTGTATTTTTTTTCAGCTTTGTTCAATATTTTAGAAATTTTGTACTGACAAAAGGCATGGTTTGTGGTGGTGAGATGTTAAGTAGTATATTCACAGCTTTGTTCAATATTTTAGAAATTTTTTACTGACAAAAGGCATGGTTTGTGGTGGTGAGATGTTAAGTAGTATATTCAGATATGTAAGGTGCAAACTAGCAATCGTACCTTGGTGTGCAATGGGTATGTCGAAGAGGTGTGCATGGTCAATGATGGAAAAAACCAGTCTATTTTTTGTGCATAAAATCAGTTTCAATATGAACCTTATCAAGTTATCAAGGAAATTAGGAATCCTCTTTTTGAAAATCTGATGTGAGTGTGATTGAAGATGGTCTAGAAATGCAAGTAGATAGTAATTAAATAACAAAAAGAACATAACTATAGTTGAGGAGAGGTTTGCACTTTTAATTACAATTATGCAAAAAAGAATTACATTTAAAATTTTAAATCATAAGGATTATAAAACCAAACATTGCTATGACAATTTCTAAATGAGTTTCCAGTATAGAAATAAATGATTTCTAGTTAAAATAAATAGAGAAAGTAGCAACTGTTTGTCAAAGGAGAGTATCCTGAAAAATTTTGGAGTACATAAAACCAACAGTAGGAGCAGCAATGGACTTTTGTTGATTTTGGATCCTACTTATCATCAAATGGTCCAACAAACCACATCAACATATAATAAAGATGCAAAGATAGAGTACTACTTGAACAGAGCTTAGAAAAGAAAACAAGAAGCAACATAATCCATGGCCTATCATACTATTCCAAGTATAAGGTTGATTGCAAATGGTAATTGGATTTACTGTATTGGAAAAGGAGTAAAAGGTGAAGGAAGACAAACAAACCAGGATCAATATGTACATAGGCAATCCTATATGAAGCGTGATCAAGTAAAGAATGTTGTTAAAGAAATTCTTAGAAGAGGCCACCATGTATAGGTTGGAAGCAGCTGCAGAGAGATAGAGTTCTTGCACATTGGAAGGACAAAACAATGTATGAGAGAGTAGATCATGTCATTTCCACAAAAAAAGAAGCTTTGAATCAAAATTGTAAAAAATTTACTGGATGAATGGGTAGTGCAAATAAGTTCCACTAAAAACTAAGTTTTGATTTTATTGTGTAATTATGAAGTCAATTTGTCTTTTTAATAAATCTATGATATGCACATTACATGACCTATTCTATAAAATTAAATAATTTTATATTTGAGGCCTACATTTTTAATTTGTAGATTCTTGATGTGCACATGTTGCAACAACAAATTGAAATGAGTAATTGTTTTGGATTCTTCAACCTTAGAATAACTTATTTATTGAAACAAAGATATATATATATATATATATATATATGTATATATAAGGCAATATTATTCATTGACTTAGGTGGGAGGAAGTTCAGTTATCAACAAAGAAAATTTCAAACAAATGTAAACTACTTTCAAGGAAAAATGTAAGAAAGAAACTACTAATAATATTTTGTGGAATGAGTGATTGAGAATTTAGTTCATGGAAATAGTTTTTTTCTCAATTGATCAAGCATTGAATATATTTATGTAAAATTAAGGGGTTAAATAAAAAAGAAAAAGTAAGTGTTAATGAATGGTAGCTTAGGTCAGATATAAACGATGATTGCTATAAGCATCATCATCATTTATATAAGACCTAATACTTTTCATGTTTAATATTTCTGGAAATAAGTAAATAATTGAATTTTATAAAGCATGTATAAAATTGAATATATCTAAATGATGTTCTGAATTCACATTGATTAAATTTGGGATTATTGTAATTCATCTGCCATGCGTAAGGGTGTGTCTATTTGTTTAAACCGAATGATCATCGGTTGTGAGAGGAACCCGCACTCTAAGGAACACGTCTCTTGAGTAGACGTGTCTCCATGTGTGGAGACACGTCCTCTCAAGAGACGCATCCCTTGGAGGCGGGTCTCCTAACATATAAAAGTTGATTCCAATCTGAATATGGAGACATCAAAATTATTAATGTTCTGCATTCAGTACATTATGTAATAAAAGAAGAATTCAGAAAATCGTATTTGACTTAGATATTATCACTTAGAATCTCAGACCTTAGTTTATTCTTAGTTTTAGGATCCCATTCTGATACAAATTTGTTTACGTTTACATGGTATCAGAGCCACATTGTGTGAATCCTAATCAAATATAAATATCAAATCTGCTCAAGAAAATTCGTATTTTCTAGAATCGAATTTACATCACATTCTTCATAATGTCAAGTGTGATCGGATTTGAAGATCGCCTTGCAGGAGCAAACAATTTCACATCATGGAAATTTAGAATCATGATGATCCTTAGAGAGAATAAGCTAGATTCACTTGTGAGAGAAAACTTGAGGGAAACAAAGTCTGAATCTGAGAAAACTCAATGGATAGAAAACAATGAAAAAGCCATGAAAATCCTTGTAGATGCAGTTAGGGATCATATAGTGCCCATCCTAGCAAAACATGAAACTGCATACCATATGTTCAAATATTTTGAGAAAACTTATGAGATCAACAACACCTGTAGGACTCTTGCTTTTAAAAGGCAAATCAACAATGCTTAAATAAACAAAGGAGAGTCCATTAATGCATATTTCATGAGGATTATTGAACTGAGAGATCAATTATCCAATATTGGATATCAGATTGATAGCAAAGAGTTAACTCTAATTGCACTAGGAGGCCTACCAAACTAATGGGAGTTATTTGTTCAAGGAATAAGTGAAAGATCTAAACTCCCTAAGTTTGGCAGGCTAAGAACTGACTGCCTTCAAGAAGAAACAAGACTCTCCTCAAAAGAAAACAAACAGAAAAACATAGATGAAGACCTTCATGTTCTCAATACATTGTCTAATAAAAGGAATAAGAAAAACTCCTACAAGAAAGGATCTTTTAAAAGAAAGAGAAATTCCAATGGAAAGGGATCTTCTAAAAGGAAAGACATCTCTCAAGTACAATGCTTTAGATGTGATCAATATGGCCACTATGCAATGAAGTGCCCTGACAGATCAAAGCAACAAGCATCTTTTGCCAAAGTAGGAAAGACAAATTCAAATCATGAATCTTGGAACTTTGTTTTCTATTTAGCATTATCTAATCAAGTATCTAACAATATCAACAACTGGGTGATTGATAGTGGTTCTTCGAGGCACATCATAGGGTTTAGAGAACACTTAGACACTATGACTGAAGAGTCTGATGAAGATGTCACAATTGGGGATGACTCTACACATCAAGTAAAGGGTAAAAGCAAGAAGTTGGGTACACGAAGAGGGGAAGTTTCGGCCAAAAAAAAAATTTCGCAGAAAACGCGTACGCGTTATTAAAAAAACGCGTATGCGTTTAGGATCGGGTACCCGATCCTTAGAAACGCGTATGCACTATCAAACGCGTACGCGTTATAATGCGTATGCGTTTGATAGTGCATCGCATTTTATAACACATGAAAATTAATTATTTAAAAATAAATACTTTTAGAAAACGAACGCGTACGCGTTTTGAAATCAAAATCGCGTTTTTATGCGTTTGAAATCAGAGCGCGTACGCGTTTTAGAAGCGTCGCGTTTCTAAAAATATTTGTTTTCAAAATTTCCAACCCACATGCTGCCTTAGTTTTAGGCTCGGAAAAGGCTTGGCAATCCGAGCCTTAGCCTTTGACCTGCAACTAAAAAACTAAGGTAGATTGAAGAAGAATGTCTAACTTTGACAACATAGATGATAGACTTTTTTTCTGAATGAGTCTATAAAATTAAAACCCATTAGAGAACACAATGTCTACTTTGTAAATATATAATTTTTGTTAAAATTGGATTATTTTTGCTATTTTTTAATTAATTTCTAAGCAAACTAGTCCTTAAACTTGAAATATTAGGTTTTTTTGGTTTTTTAATAACTTTTTATTGGTTGATTTTCTTGTAAAAAAAATTATATGGGACCAAACTTTAGACAATTCTCTACACAATGAAAAAAAAAGAGTCAAAAAATGTTTTGTTTAGGTCCAATTATGTTGTCCGTACACGTTGATTTGAAAAAACATCAATTAAGGCCAATAAAAATTTAATAAAAAAATATATATTCAACCAAAAATTATAAAAAAAAATCCAGACCAAACTTCATGTTGTTAGGTCTCTTTTCCTAAAAGGAATTAGCAAAATAATTTTATTTGGGTCAAAAAGTGTTGTCCGTACACCTGCTTGGTATGGTAAAAAAACAGGGACTTTTAAAAAGTGGTTTTTATAGATCCTTATCAAAATGTGATTTCTATAAACTAGGTATTTTAATAATTTATATATTTGGAAACTAGATTCAAAATGCTAAATTTCATATTACTGAATTTTTTTAATATTAATTGTGGAAGTGCCTCAATTTTTCAGTCCAAGTGTGACAAATTATGAAAAACAGTAAAAACATTTCCACTTTTTGAGCTTTTTGTGTACCCAACTTCTTGCATCAACCCTAAAAGGGGTTGGAACTTGTTCCATCACATTGAAATCTGGTCTCTCCCTTCAACTCACTGGGGTCCTATTTGTACCTGGAATAAAGAGGAATCTAATATCCATCTTTTCCCTTGAAGAAAATGGATATAGGGTTACATTTATGGATGGAAAAGTTCTAGCATGGCCTAAAAACTCATCTATCAAGAAAGCCCAAATCAGAGGTGTAAGACAAGGATACATTTACAAACTTTGCACTGAATTTAATCAAGCCCTTACCCTTGACATCTTTGAGTCAATTGAGATTTGGCATAGAAGATTAGGACACCTTCATTTCCATGCCCTACCTTCTATGGAAAAACTTGTAATAGGGTTACCTAAGTTAAAACCATCTCATGAAGGAAATTGTAAAGGTTGTGCCTTAGGAAAGAATACAAAGGGATCCTTTCCCACTAGTTTGAGCAAAACCCTAATGTGTTAGATCTGGTTCACTTCGACTTATGTGGACCCATGTTTGTACCTTCTAAAGCAGGATTTCTTTACTATGTCATATTTATAGATGACTTCTCTAGGAAAACCTGGATCTATTTCCTTAAGTGTAAAGAGTCAATAGAAATCCTCAAAAGGTTCAAAGAGTTCAAAGCACTTACGGAAAACTTCTCCAGGAAGAAAAAAGGACAGACAATGGGAGAGAATACACATCTGAAATTTTTAAGGAATTCTGCATGAGTGCTGGAATTAAGAGGGAGTTCACAGTGGCTTACAACCCTCAACAAAATGGGGTTGCTGAAAGAAAAAATAGAACCATTATAGAAGCTGCCAAAGCAATGTTGCTTGACCAAAACATTGAAACCTCTTTCTAGGCAGAAGCCTCTAGGACTACTGTCTACATCCAAAATAGATGTCCTCATTCTCATCTTGACAAAAAAAATCCTGAAGAAGCCTTCACTGGCATAAAACCTGACATTAGTCACTTTAGGATTTTTGGTTGTCCCGTCTATATTCATGTGCCCAAGGAGAAGAGATTCAAACTTGAACCTTCCGAAAAGAAAGGGATATTTATGGGATATAGTGAAACCTCCAAGGCCTTCAGGATATTCATACCCGGTCATAATCAAATTGAATTGAGCAGAGATGTCATCTTTGAAGAAGACATTGCATTCAAGAGGGAAAGAAGTTCTAGTGAGACTGAAACCTATTCCCCTAGAGTACCTGAAATGGAACCTGCTCCTGAGATTTAGAGGGAGCATCCTGAGGAAATGTCACATGAACTTCCTTCTACTTCAAATGAGAATACAAATGACAACGGCAGAAAGAGACCACTTCGGGCCAAGAAGATGATCAAAGAAGCAGAGGATCATGCAACACCCAAAGGAACATTCAGGGAGAGTAAAAGACCCAAACGTTTCTCTAGCTATGTTGCTCTAATGAACAACATCATAAACTCAAAACCTATCAGTGTTATAGAAGCTTTCCAACATCAAGCATGGAAGGATGCAATGACAGAGGAATATCAGTTTATTCTAAAGAATGATGTATGGGATATAGTGCCTAGACCAAAAGAGAAATCTGTTGTCTCTTTCAAATGGCTCTTCAAAATCAAGCATGCTGCTAATGGCAGTATAGAAAAACATAAAGCATGTTTTGTGGCAAGAGGTTTTTCTCAAAAGGAAGGCATTGATTATGAAGAAAAATTTGCACCTGTTGCCCGTTACACATCAGTGAGAGCAGTGTTAGCCATTGCAGTAGTTAAAGGTTGGAAGATCCATCAAATGGATGTGAAAAATGCCTCCCTAAATGGAAACATTGAAGAAGAAGTATATTTGGAACAGCTTGAAGGGTTTGTGATACATAAACCTGACTCACATGTGTGCAAACTGAAGAAAGCCCTCTATGGACTTATACAGGCTCCCAGGGGCTAGTATGAAATAATTGACAGTTATCTCTTGGGATTAGGATTTTCCAAGAATGATGTTGACTCCAATCTCTACTTCAAGGTAATTAAAGGTGATATGCTAATAATTATTTTATATGTTGATGACCTACTAATAACAGGAGAAGATCACCTCATTGCTCAAGGGAAGCAGGATCTAATTTCTGAATTTGACATGAAAGACTTGGGCATTCTTCACTACTTCCTAGGTTTAGAAGTATGGCAGAAATCAGAGGGCATTATACTAAACCAAGGGAAGTATACTATTGATATTCTGAAGAAATTTGGAATGTTGGACTATAGACCGATGTCTACACCTATGGAAACCAACCTTCACAAATTGAAAGAAGCAGCAGTAGAATCCAAGTGTGCAAATCCAACCCTTTACAGACAAATGATTGGATCCTTGATGTATCTGGTTAACACCAGACCTGATATTTGCTATGCAGTGAATGTTCTCAGCCAGTTCATGTGTGAGCCAAAGGAAATTCACTTAATGGTTGTGAAACATATTTTGAGATATCTTCAAGGCACTATTGGATATGGTCTTCTTTACAAGAATGATCAACTAGATCTACATGGGTACTCTGATTTAGATTGGGCTGGAAGTATAACTGATCGGAAAAGCACATCAGGATGTTGCTTCAGTTTAGGATCAGCTATGATCTCCTGGATTTGCAAAAAACAATCTTCAGTTGCTCAGAGCTCAACAAAAGCTGAATACATTGTAGCCTCAATGGGAGCAAGAGAAGCAGTTTGGCTTCATAAATTGCTTGTGGGACTCTTTGGTGAGCCCTTGAATCCTACAATTATTCATTTTGATAATCAGAGTTGCATCAAACTCTCTATAAATCATGTCTTTCATGATAGATCTAAGCACATTGAGATCCCCTATCATTATGTAAGAGATATGGTGGAAAGGAAAGTAATTTAGTTGGAGTATATTAGTACAAATGATCAAACTGCAGACATTCTCACCAAGCCTCTCTCCCTAATCAAGGTAGAGCACTTCAGGAAGAAACTTGGTATGGTTGAAATGTAATTTGTTATTTATGTTTGAAATTCAAATTGTTTATCAAATTGTATTAATATATAAAGATGTTTAAATGTGTAAACTCTTTTGTCATGTGTGTGACTCCATGACTTTATGGGCCTACTCCCCCTATGTACATTATTGAAAGGTGACGATCTTTCTAATAATGAACACTTGTATTTGACATTGTAAAGTGATGACTCTACAATGATAAACTATCATGATAGGTATCATGTGACTTGATATCTGTGGATATGTCATGATAGTATCTCTTGGACACTTTGATGGATATCATGGGACTTGATATCATCTGAAGATCATTGTGATATTTAAGAGATAATCATGGTGGATATTTATATCTGTGGATATGCCATGAATTATGGTAGACATCATGTGACTTGATATCAGTGCACATACCATAATGAAGATGAGTTATGAAGAATGTCATGTGACTTGACAACTTTGAGAAAACATTCCTTATCTTTGATATCACGTGTAAAGGTGATATCCCCACTTATTTGATTTGAAATATCTTCCCTAAGCTAAGAGGGAGTGTTAATGAATGGTAGCTTAGGTCAGTTATAAATGATGATTGCTATAAGCATCATCATCATTTATATAAGACCTAATACTTTTCATGTTTAATATTTCTGGAAATAAGTAAATAATCAAATTTTATAAAGCATATATAAAATCGAATATATCTAAATGATGTTTTGAATTCACATTGATTAAATTTGGGATTATTGTAATTCATCCGCCATGTGTAAGGGTGTGTCTATTTGTTTAAACCGAATGATCATTGGTTGTGAGAGGAACACGCGCTCTAAGGAACACGCCTCTTGAGCGGACGTGTCTCCACGTGTGGAGACACATCCTCTCAAGGGACGCGTCCCTTGGAGGCGGGTCTCCTAACATATAAAAGTTGATTCCAATCTGAATATGGAGACATCAAAATTATTAATGTTCTGCATTCAGTACATTATGCAATAAAAGAAGAATTCAGAAAATCGTATTTGACTTAGAAATTATCACTCAGAATCTTAGACCTTAGTTTATTCTTAGTTTTAGGATCCCATTTTGATACAAATTTGTTTACATTTATAGTAAGAGACCAAAGAGGAAAAGTATGTTAAATGAAAATTTAGTCAAAAGGTTTCTTTACTAATTCTTAAAAAGTTGACAAATCCTAAATGTATTAACATTTATTGGGTGTTAGCAATGATGGCTTACATTTTGTTATTTTGTTATATAGTTATTAGAAATAAAATTTCCAGTATCAATATATATGCAAATAATTTGTAAAAAGTATGCAATAACATAATTTTTTGCAAGTAAAAATATAGATGATAGAGGTGAAGTCATAAATCTGTAGTTCTATTATTTTTTTTTGTGTGGTCAAAATTTTGCATGTGATAACACCAATAAGAACTCCTCTTGTTTTTGGCGAGCAGCAAATGGGCTTTGTTGCATGTGTGCATATCTTTGAAATGTGAATGCTGGTTTTATTCATAGGCTTGCAAGTTTGCACACTCTTGAAATAGTTGTGAATGATAGGCCCTATCGATCTATGTTGTTGATGTCAATTGTTTCCTTCTCGAGTGTAAGGCCTTGTGATTTGTTTATCATCAAGGACTATGCCATTTTGAGTGGGATTTGATGATGGACACCACAACTCAAAGGGGTAACAAGCATATTTTTGGGTTATTGAGATCCCAAATAGGGCCTATGTAATTTTTGAACCAAACAACAACAAACAAGGGAAGTAAAAGTACATTTGAACGCCATCCTTGTATACTATTTCTTTGACTTGTCCAAGTGCACCATTCACAAGCCCTGTTTCCACCCATAAATTTGAGCATAACATTACTTTTTGTTCAACACACAAAAGGATCTTAGATTGAAGTTGTTCTTCATCTAGATTTGAGCATTGTGACCCCATAAGCTACTCTGTAATTGACAAGGCAACAAGTGTTGCTAAAGACAACAACATGCGTTGATTATGTAGTGAGACCATTTCATTTGTTGCAAAGAGATGTATGGATGTTGCAACATACTTAGATTGCTCTATTGAGGTTAGTGTTGAGCTTGAGTGTGCCATTAGAAATTTCCAGTCTTTAATTGTAGGTGTTGCATTGTGTAAACTAGAGAGGAGAGAACGACACAAATTTGTTCTGGCTTACCCCCAATTTGACAAAATATTGTGTCCAATGTGATAACTTTTGTGAAGTTGCACCATAAAGTATCCCTGTACGAGGTTGAAGCATACATAGGGATGTCCTTGACTAATAGAAGTTGGCCAAGGTCACCAAAGAGCATGAGTTAGCAACATCCAAATGGGATTTGGTTATGGCTAGCGAATGCTTCACGCAACCTCATGTCAATTCATTGCAACAACTTTGGACTGATGAAGATCCTTTCCTCTATAAGGATGTAGTGAATGAAGTACATTCTTTCTTGGAATCTCGCAAGTGTCTGTCCTTGCAGGGGGCATTTATTTGATAGGTATTCGAAGGATAGAGTGGATTGTTGATGCTTCTATATTGAATATTGCTACACCTATAGGTGCAAAAAGAAATAATGGTGATTGACCATTTGGGGTTGAACTCATAAGTGTATATTTTATTCCTTTAATCAAGTGTGACTTACCTATTCCAGTAATTCCTTAAACAATCATTTTTAGAGGAGGTTGCAAAGTATTAGCATTTATATGTGACAAAACTATATCAATGATTTTGTTGTTGGAAAGATAGCTCATTTAGAGTATGTTGATCAAGAATATGGAAGAATTAAAATGTTGTACGATTGGATTCTATGAATATAGTAGCAAATACTTCATGGTGGGGATTGAATTGGGAAGATCCCCAATCATGGTGCAAGTCTATGTCATTGCAACCAAGCATGTCTAGTTCATCAAATTGAAAAGGAAGGCTTGGGTATAGGTGTGCCAAGACTTTCCATTATGTTGGGTTGTTGTCTTGCATTATAACTTATTGATTGGAAGAAGTGTTAGAAGTGGGCTCTTCAAAAGGTGTTGCTAGTGTTTGTAGCATATGCTAGGGAGAATAGCTACATGCAAAACTCTCCCACTATTCTATAATTAGATTGGGTGATGAAACATAATCATTTCCAATTCTATGGAATGGCTTGTATGGTACTAGTTCACTCCAACAGAATGATTCAAAGAATTTTTTGTCATTTTTGGGATGGTTGTGAAGTGTGGGGAGATGCAAACAATGGATTTTGTTAAACGAGCCATTTTGAGTAACTTCAATAAGTGAAATAGACTCTAAAATAATTAGACGAGCCACATAAGCGTCAATGTAGGTTGGGGATGCGGTTTCAGGATGCTTTGAAGGTCCATTTTTTAGTAACTTCAATAAGTGACATAGACTCTAAAGCAATTGGATGAGCCATGTAAGCGTCAATGTAGGTTGGGGCTATGGTTGTGGACTCAAACGAGACTAAAAAACAAAGGAAATTTTTTGGATGACATTTAAAGAAACAAAGTTTCTGCTAGATAGGGAGAGTGGAAGTTTAAGCAAAAGGTGGCAACTCTCCTAGGCACCAATATCACAATCCATGACAGTTTCAACACGCATTTTTTGAAAAGTTATTGGGGTTGGCTTGTCAGACTCAATATTAGTTGAAATGTGAGAAAACATGGCATGGTATGTTTCTAATTTTTTTCAACTTTTGTTGCATATTTTGCAATATACTTGAGTATCACATTGATTGAGAGAACGGGTTGGAAATCTATATTGGCCCTCTAGATAGAGAGGATAGATGGGTTGTGAATATTCAACCAATCATTATTGTGAGTGGAGGTGTATTTAGGTTGTCCATTTTCATCCAATGAGAGACTTGAAGATGCTGGAGCATCCAAGTCTCCAAACAATCTTGCATCGCACAAAAATATTATTTTATTTTCATGTTTAATTTTTGTATTTTGGTGTGGCTTGGAGCTTCAAGAGAATCTTGTGGAGTGTTTGAAGGATAAAATATTGATTTACTAATACTTGGATTTTCATTTAAAAAATTAGAGGCAAACAGTGTGTTTGATGTGATTTTAAAATTATTGTATTAATATAATTTCAAGGCTTGAAGGGTTTAAGGCATTCATTGGAATGTTAGAGGGAACTTGAAAATAATAATTAATATTCATTTTATCAATTTTTCTGCCTATATAATTTTTCATACTTGGCAAGTGATGTTTGACATTCCATTTTTGTCTTATTGCGTGCTTAAAATGGAGGGAAAAGATAGTGATTTTTGGAAAAGTAATAAATGACTCTTCAATTACCAAGGGAGCACAACTTGGTTTTGTATTTTATTTATTTTCCAAAGGAATCTATAGCGGAAAGGAATTTGATATGGTGAAGCAACATTAACAACACATTTTGGAACCAAAACTATGTCTTTATTTCATTTTTGTGAAGGAATTTCAAAGGTCAAGTTGAGGGAAATGAAAGGTCTAGGTGCCACTTTTTGGTGCTTGAAAGGGGTGCAAAAATATATAAATACAATCTTTTATGGTGTAAAAAGGAATCAATAAACATCAATAAGGTTGGAGAAAGAACAAGTGTAGGTTGCTAGTGATTGGTGCATAGGAAATAGTGCAAGAGATCAACTTATGAAAAGAACATAACAGAAGAAGAGAAAAGGGATTTTACGAACCTGTGTTGCGCGTGTTCAATGAAGCCATGAAAGCCTCTTAATGAAGAGAAAAATAAGGTTTCAAAAGAAAAGTTAAGTCATGAAGGTTTGAAAACATGAGGATTTGAAGACTTGTAGACAAGATGTGTCTAGAAAAGCTTATAGTTTTTTTTGAATTTTATTCAATGTTGAGTCCTCCATATATGTAATTAATCTTGAGGAATTTCTATGTATGAATGTGTATGAACATTGAAATAAAGATATGTTTTAGATTCTTTTTCCATTATATGTTAATGTGGATGATGACATGTTAAGACTACAAGATTGTGTAGTTTGATAAGACCCCTTGACCTTGACTTCATCACTTGATTTATCTTCCATGGTCCAAGGGGATTTATAATGACAACGCAAGAATGGTCCTTTTCTCCTAATAATTGTTAGAAAGTTAAAATTTTGTATGGTGTTGAATGCAATTCAGCAATTCAATTTAGTCAATGGAAGGGTTCGTTGGCATAATCATTCTTGTGTCCATTAAACATGGGTCAGCAAGAATAGATTGATGAAGTGTTTGGTTGCACAAGCAAGGGTTTGTGGGTTCCATGCATAGACATACCTATCAATGTATTCAAGTGAATTTTGTATTGATTGAAGGTTGTCCCATTTTAATGTTCCAATATCAGGTGCTTGTTGGAGCCAAAGGAAACTGTGGATACAAGCAGAACCTCTGCATTTCCATTCATACCTAGTGAAATATTTTGTTTAGGAATTAATAAAATGGTATGAAATTTAAATTAACAAGATTAGTAAGAATATACTTGTACTAGTAGGCAATTTCACCAAGAATTTTTTCCAAGACCTCTTCACCAAATGCAGTAAATATATGGTGCATATAGAGTGTGATAAGGTGTGGATTTTGAACTATATTTTATATCCTACATCTAGAAGCTTCTTGTGGATTTGTAGGTACAGTAGATGACATTATACTATGCAAGTATGGCCATTTTGTATTTGTTGCACTGAGTGTAAAGAAGAGTGTCGGGAAACCAACTTGTATGACCATATGGGTAAACCCACAAAGTTGGTTTACAATTATAGTAAGGAAGGAAAATTGCAAAAATGCTCCTATGAAAAAAAAATTGCTTTTTAGGGGTTCGCACAAACTAGGGTGTTTGAATGGACCCAAAAGGGGTTCGATTGGACCTTGGTTCGAGCAAACCATATTAAATGATGGGCCTCACTTTTTTTGCATTTTTTTATGACGAAGACAATGGAAAATTGAATACAAGAGGGGTTCGAATGAACTATGGTTCTAGTGAACCTCCAAGGGGGCTTCGCTTGAACCTGGGTTCAATTGAACCCCCCTTTTTCCCTCCGGCACCAAATTTCTATAGAAATTTTCCCTTCAAAGCTCAATTTGAGGATGAAAATGGAGGAGACTTCATAGACCCAATTGGATGATGGTAGTCCTCGGAATGAGCTATCCATCGAATATAATTTTAATATATTTTGGTTTTATTATGTATTTATTTTTTTGGTTTGATTAAACATAGGTTTTTCATTGAAAATCAAGCTCGTTGTTCTGAACATGTGGAAAAATAGAAAATTATCAAAATAAAATTATGAAAAATATGTTTAGGCTAGGTATTGATGTCCTTGATCTAGTAAAAATAAATTTGAATTTCAATACATACAAAAAAAGTTATGTTGTATACGGTCCGCCTATGTCTGAATTGTAATTGGTTTGACTTCAAAACTTGATTAAGGAATAAAATTTCAATAAAAAAATATGAAACCAAATGAACTAATTAGATATAGTAGTTACAAATCTAAATTAGAAAAAATTAGAATTTTATCCTTCATAGAAAAAAAGTTATGTTGTATACGGTGAGCATCACTCCTTAAAAATGGTGTTTATTGGTAAAAACTAGTTTTCAAAGGAGATGGAAAAAGAAGTTCAATATGATTCCAAAAAAATTGAAAAAAGTATATTTAGAATCTACAAACAAAGTTTCACAAATCACTAGTTTGCATCATCTTCAAATTCCTCATGGTTTAACCACTGTACATGCCTGTAGGTGAAGATTTAGTTAGAAAAAATCAGTTCAATGTCTAGTTTGGCCAAAAATTGTAAACTAGTATTGTGGGATCGCCCATATTTGAAAGCTCCCCTCTATAATTTCTCCAACATGGGCATGTTTCAAAAATTTATGATTTGAATCACATCAGTTGTTCAACAAGCTTGTCATTAGGAAATGTAGAGGAGGAGCTTTGCTAGTCCCGAGTCTCTAGGATAGGAAGAGTCTATATGGAGCAAATGATCCTCAAATACCTTAAAGGCTATGCTCAAGTGATGAAGGATGGGGAAAATGAACTTTAGGGGCTGAAAGAATAGAATGTAGAGGTCTCTGGGACAAGCTAACTAGCTCTCTCCTAGAGGACGACATCGTGGTTCACGAACATCCTCACAAAGCATTGTGGTCGCATACAAACTAAAAATGGAGCTAGCAGATGTAAACTCATGTATCCTACTATCTATTTTGAATATGAAATCCAAATGTTTTCTAATGCTAATAGAATGCTAAAATGAAGGAAATGACAACAAGAAGAATACTATATATGCAAGTATTTAAACTAAACTAATCGAAATGATGAAAGAAAAAGGAGATAAATAAACTCATGGGAAGTCTAGC
Source organism: Sequoia sempervirens (assembly GCA_007258455.2). Lineage (NCBI taxonomy): Eukaryota > Viridiplantae > Streptophyta > Pinopsida > Cupressales > Cupressaceae > Sequoia > Sequoia sempervirens. Next base: position 654,811,670 of record VDFB02058242.1, on the reverse strand, counting down.
ATTATTCAACCTCCCACAATGCTCCTCATAGATAGCCTGCATACACAAAGACAATGAAATTTTTTGGGGTTGTATCGGGGCTTTCCTTAGTCAAACCTTTGTTTTAGTGTTTCCACCTCCAGAGACAACCAAGAAAAATAATAGATAAAGAAATAGACAATAGGTGAGATGAAGAAAACAACATGAATAAAATGTAAATATGCTACTAAAAAAATGCAATAATTCAAGTAAAAGAAAGTGTTTACCCTCCCTCTGACAAGCCCACAAAGCCAAAAAAGAGTGAAACACTTGAGAGAGTTGAGATAATGATGTAAGACCCAATAACACACAATGGAGCTTGAGAGCTTGAGAACAATTATGTAGAAGTGATGTAGAAGAATGCAAGAGTGAAGTTGTGAGAATGAAGTTGAATGAATGAGATCAAATGAGAGATAGTGAAATAATTAGTTTGAATGGAGGAATGCATGCAAGAGGATTGTTTTATGGTACATCTGCAATTGTATCTTGGGCATTACACTTCACAAGTAGGTGGAAGTGTAATGTCCCAATGACCCCAAACCCAAGAATCTTGTTAGGTTGTTTGTGCAACACGTAAACTTCTATGCATCAAAGAAGCGTTCTAGAAAAAAATCACTTAGGGATCAAAAATCAAGGAGTTTAAGGATGAATTTGAAGGCAATAAAAAAGGGGATTTACATTATTGTCTTTATTAAACTAAGGGGAGGGTTATGTAATGTGAAATTGCATGGGGTGAAATTTTACGACATTACATTTTTCCCCCACTTTAGCAAGCATATGTATTCTAAACATGTGGAGCTAAACTAGATAGAACGAGGTTGAAGAGAATATACCCAAGTCAAAGAGGACGTAGGTCTTCAATTTGGTATATGTGATGGATAAGTTGAGCCAAGGTACAAAAAATGGCAAACATGTTAGTTGCAAATAAACATGTTAGGAAAAGGACATAAGCTACAAGAGTTTCCTATACACTAATGTAGTGTGAGACATTGAAGATGTTCCTAGAGAGTTAGGAGAATTTGTAAAGACTATAGAAAATAAGTGTATATGGTTGCTCAATGGTTAATTTATAATTTATCTAGAGAAATATAAAGGTGAAAATCATGACAATACATTTACCTCAGACACTGAAGCATTGCTAATGTGGTGGAGAGAAATAATTGAAGGAAGAGAATATATATAGTATGGTGAATTTTGATCAAACAAAATCTTTTAGTTTTTGTATGAAAATTTTCACTTTTTATTTGACTAATAATCTTTTCTTATTTTAATTTTCATTCAAAATATCGGGAAAGGGATATTTTAGCTATATATTCTTGAACCACAACAAAAATTGTAAGGCCTGCAAGGTAATGGAGATTTTTGTTCTACAATACCCTGCTCCACTATATTCATAGCTCCTTATTTGTCAACTAGATGTTGTCTTTCAACAAAATGATATAAAAATAGCTTTTGTTGTTGATATAAAAATTAGGCAATATTTTCAAATTAAACCTAAATCAAATCTGAGCTCAAGTATGATAAAAGTTGATGCAAGTTTGAATTGAAAACCACAAAGTCTATTAAGAATAGAAAAATAATTATTGGTAGACAAGACAAAGAAAAAAGATGCCGACATGGATTGTTCATGTAAGATAGTGTTTAAAAGGAAAAATTTAGGGTGTTTTGCATCAAAATGAGTTAATCAAAATGATGAGCCAATAAATCTCTCTATAAAATACTCAATTATGAGGGCCAAATCATGCAAATAAAAATAAAAAACTAAACCTAATTGTTACAACTATAAGGGAAGTTTTGAGAGCTCAAAATGATGCGTATCTTGTTCCAAGAAGGTTGTTTTTAGGGAACACAAGACTCATTCGCCTTTAGTGGCGAATGGGTGCCTATTAGGGTTTCTAAAATTGAGATATGGATTATGTTCCTTGACTCATGCACTCTCAGATTCTCGTTTATCAACTCCCAAAAATTTGTAAATTTTTTTTAGCCTCCTTTCTTTGTTCTTGCACTATGAATGACAACTTTGACAATTTTGATTCCAACTTGTTCTCCACTTGACCTTTAACCTATAAATCTACAAATAAACATTCAAGAGAAGAAAAATTTGTTGATTGTTAGTGAATAGGGGTTTTCCTTGGTCAAACCCCTTTTAGGTAATTAAACCAAATGATGAAATAAGGAAATTGAAGCATGAAACATGAAATATGCAATGTTGATACCTTGGAAGCTATCTTGGAGTGTAAATCTACAATCTAACATGAAGTGGCCATGAATAATGTAGATCTTGATCTCAAATATGATGTGAAACAATGCTTGTAATATGGATCTTTAATGCTACATCAACAATCTTAGCTCAACAACATGCTTGAATTGTTGGATGTTGTGGTTGTGTTGCTAATATGTGGTTTTCATTGATGTCAACACTATTAGCATTATTTTATTGAAGGTTGTATATGTCGAGGATATTGAGAAAATTGTTAAAAGAAGAGTTGTAGGTTGCCAGTGGAATAGTGAAGGTCATGAAGGTATTTTTTTTTGTATGTTGAAGATCAGTTGTTGTGGACTAAAGGGTTTATTGTTGAGAGTATTTAGTTAATCTACTAGAGGTTTCAGAGGTCCGCATGAAGACTTGGTTGTGCTATGAACAATTGTGTTTTGACAGTGTTTCTATGGTCTTTTTTAGTGTTCCTGATTGAAGTTTGTGTAATTCTAGTTGTTGTGGATGCCTCTCTGTTAGTTCTTGATGTTTGTGGATGTTTCTAGATCATTCTCCATCATTGTTGTATGTCTGCGTTGATCGATGTGCTCGTGGTCAAAGATTTTTCTTGTGCATGTTTGGGTTTTCATGTTCTTGGTTGACATGTTGGTGGTAATGTGTTGTAGATCCTTGGAGATTGAAATTTGAACGTTTGGTGCACTCGTGGATATTGTTTTGGGTTGCATCATTGTATTGGCCGATGATTTTTAATTTGCATTGAAAATTTAATTATTAATTTGGGCCGACATTGTAAATATGTTTTATTTTTTTGGCTGCCTAAGAGGTTGATGTAATTTCATGATATAGATATATATGAGTGATTGGTTGAGCGAAGTTAGTGTGTGTGGTGAGAGAGAAAACAGAGATAGTGCAAGTGTGTGATAATTGATCATTTCATTCAATTGATGAGCAGAGTGAGAGTGAAGAGTGAAGGATTCTTTTTGTGCTTAACTGGAATTGTAATCAGACTTGTGTAGAAGCTATTTTCTCAACTCATACCCTCTGGATTTAATCCTATTTTATATTGTTGGGTAGTGAGGCCCTATTGTATTTGAGTAGTGAGCTCTAGGTAGTGTGCTTGAATGTATGTGCATTCCCCTTACTATTTTCTGTGAACCTAGATCCTATACCTGGAAGAACACAACAAATGAACATATTAATAAGGTCAAAGGTAAGTTAGAATATAGATTCCTCAAGAAATTCATTTAAATTATAAAAGAGAAAGGAAATGAGATGAAGAACACAAGAAACTTAAAACATATCAAATCATATTCTAATGCAAAACAAACTCTTAATCTCTTGAGGGAATTGGTGCCAATTTGATGTGAAAATTGGCCCTTTCCCAACTCCAATGATGCTATGTTGATTTGGTGATGAAGATTGATACACTTTGATGAATATTGATGAATGCTCCAAGATAAAACTTGCATAACTTAGCTATAAACTCAATGATATGGATGAATATTGCTAAAGATTTGAGTATAGTAAGTCTACTCAAGTTGTGGATGATCAAATGAGGGATGAAGCCTCTTATTTATAGAATGTCAAGTTGAAGAGAATCCCAAAATAGAGCAATGTGGGACTAAGAATCAACCAATGACAAAGTGCCACTTGTCAATATGTGAATGGATGGAGGATGTGCAAGTTTTGAAGAATGTGTTAATAAATGCATATATTTGAATTTTGAAATTGTTAAAATGACATGTAAGAGGGGAAGAAGGTGCATTGAATGCCACTTGGCTCAAGGAAAAAGGACCTTCTGGGTGGAATAAATGCCTTGTTGGAAGGACAGAGTCCACTTGGATTTTGAATTCAAATTTGAAGAATATTCCTTTTTTATGCCTTTTGAGAGAAAATAGAGTTTTAAATAAATGAATTAAATTTATTTTCTTGTGCAAGTTGCAAAAGCTAGAGGATGGGACATGAGGAGATTAAATTAATCAAGTTCAATTAATTTAATAAGAGATTAGGCTGATGTGACATATCGATTTAGATTTATGGATTGATCTAAATCAAAATATGAGAAGAATATGGTTTCAAGATTAATTAAATAAAGATTTTTTTTTATTTAATCAAGGATATGAAGTTAGATTAAATCAAATAAGGTTTTAATTTATTTAATTTAATGGATGAACTTTAGAGATTTAATAAAATAAAATTGATTATTTAATTAAATAGGGATAATTAGATTAGACTAATTAATTAAAAAGAAAGGGTGACTTAATTAGATAAATGATTTATTTAATTAGGAGAGGAATATTGATGAATTTAATCAAATAAAAGTATTTGATTAAATGGTTAGACTGAGGGATGATTCAAGATGAGGTGATGTTAGTGGTCAGGATCAAATGTGCAGTGTCAATCAGTATATTTTCTATGTCTACATTTTCATTATACTTTTAATAGAGTATAATATTGTGGACTAACATCCACCATGATTTTTCCCCTAACAGGGTTTCCATGTAATTTTTTTTTGGTGTTCTATGTGTTTCTGATGTGTTGATTGCTTGTGGTTTACTGTTCATTCATTTGATTTGAGATTAAAGTTATGTAAAGATTGAAAAGTTTAATATTATGTGACAACTGATTCACCCCCCCTCTCAGTTGTCTGTCCTTGTTTTTCCAACATGAATGCATTAAGCCATTGACATGATGAAATGAAATTGAATTGCTATAATAAAACCTTGATAATCTACCCTTGAATTCCTTTGAAATGCTCTTGTAAACTCTTGTGAATTCAAACTTTCTATAATGCATGAATGCTTGAAAGTCTAGTATGAAACTATGTGAATTAACCCCTTATTTATGCTAAATCTAGCTATTAACTGTGAAATTCAAATAATTCAAGTTGACCTCAGATCTTAGATCTAGGAATGAAAATTATTAAAATACTGCCATAATTAAATTCAAAAAGGGGGTCCTTACATGAGGAGGACCCATTCACCATTACTGGAGAATGGGTTCTAGCACCAATTTTTAGGACCTTGATTTTGTCAAATTAAATGTTATGTAATTTGATTATTGAGTGTCGAGATTGATCTTTCAAAAAATGAAATTAAGAGGGCTTGAATTTGAATTAAAGGGCCAATTAAACTATAATTAACCATGATTAATTAATACAACCCTAGATAGGTGTGAAAGTGTGTTACAAAACTTTACAACACCATGAATAAGGTACAATTTTGGTACATTTTATTTCAAAAGGGGCCTATTAGGCTCAATTAGTTAATAAAACCCTAGAAAAGTGTGAAAGTGTCCTACAACACTTTACAACACCTTAAACAAGGTACAATTTAAGTACATTTTGTTAAAAAGGGGCCCTAGATTAATGTAAATGTGTACAACACATTACAACACTAAACCAAGGCACAATTAAGCTAATTTTGTATTAATTATTCCAAATTGAGGAAAAAGGGCTACTTTTTCTATCACTACATTTTCCCCCCAATTTAGTGAGTATGACCCCATGTCAAACTCACACTAAAGTAGACATTCAAGACACATAAGTATGTGTTGGCTAACAAATTGGGAACCTTGAGATAATATAATCCTTATATCAGGGAAAGGTACCGGAAAACCAATAGTTTTGAATATTTTGTTCTTAAACAAGAACAAATATTCTCTAAATTTTATCGAGGTACAACTCCCTCACCATATTTTCAATGAATTAAAGCACTAAAATAAATGTTATGTTTGCTTTTAACTAGAAAACAATAAAGGTAAACCCAAATCAGGAGCACCAACTAAAGCAACAAAAAAAATGTTAGAATGAGAATCTTCATAACTCGATCAAATCTTTATGTAGATCTTTGAAACTCAATGTGGATAAACTAGATATACTCAGTAACAAACCCTTTAGACCACAACCTCTAATCATCAATGTATAGAACTTGCTGACATATTGAACTTCACTTCATTACTGACAACATGCAACTCATTTATTACAATTTTCTCAATATCCTCGACATATACAGCTTCAAATGAGTTAATACTAATATTGTTGACATCAATGAAAACCACATATCAGCAACACAACTACAACATCCAACACTTACATATGGTCACCATAGGTGTACCAACTAGCTTTGAATCTTCTATACCAAACTTCTTCAACAATTATTTCACATATTTGTATTGAGATATAAAGATCCCTTTATCTAACAAAGTAATTTGCAATCCCAAAAAGAATTTCATCTCTCCAATCATAGACATCTCAAACTCACTCTACATCTCATCAATAAACTTCATGTACAAACTATCATCTCCTCCAAAAATGATATCAACAAAGACTTCAACAATCAAATCTTTATCATTATCAATCTTGAAATACAAATTACTATCATCAGTACCTTTATTAAATCCAATCTTCAACAAATACTTGTCCAATCTGGCATACCATGCTCTAGGGGCTTGCTTAAGTCCATACAATGCTTTCTTCAACTAACAAACCATATCTCCCTGATCAGTCAATTGAAATCCATCAGGTTGATCAACATACACTTCTTCTTCCAATTCGCCATTTAGAAATGCTAACCTGACATCCATCTGATAAAATTTGTAGTTTTTGTAAGAAGAATAAGCAAGAAATAGTCTCATAGCTTCAATCCTAGCAACATGGGTAAAATTTTCTTCAAATTCAATTCCTTCCATCTGACAATACCCTTTACACACCAGTCTTGCTTTGTTTCTAACAACTTCACCTTGCTCATTCAACTAAAGACCCATTTAGTTTCAATTACATTTTTTTCTTTAGGTCTAGGAACAAGAATTCATGTATCATTTTTCTCAATCTACAATAGTTCTTCTTTCATTGCTTCAACCCAATATTCATTTTTGCATGCTTCATTGACACTAGTATGCTCAGTCTTTGAAATCAAATAGTATTCTTCTACAATTTTTCTCCTAGTCTGAACACCTTTGTTCTTATCACCAATAATCTGATCTTCTGAATGATTTAGTCTTACATACCTTGCAGTTTTAGGATGTTCTTGAACTTGAGACTGTTGTGATCTCTCTTCTGCACTTTCACTAGTTCCTTCCTCTTGATTTTCCTAATTCACAGAAATGCTTTGAACTTGATTTGAAGTCTGAAGTTTCTTTCCTTTGTTTGAATTGTCATTTTGATCAACTGAATCATATCCCAAAGTTTTGGATGGTCAAACTATGTCTTCATCAACCTTAACATTTGCACTTTCAACTACTTTCCTCAATCTCTTATTGTAGCACAAGTAGGCCTTGCTTTTAGTAAAATAACCAAGAAAGATTCCATCATCACTTCTAGTGTCAAAATTTCCTATATCTTCATCTCTTTTGATATAGCATTTACTTGCAAATATTTTGAAATATCTAACAATAGGTTTATGACCATACCATAGCTCATAAGGAGTCTTACCAGTATCACCTTTGATTTGTACCCAGTTGAGAGTGTAAACAACAGTACTCATAGCTGCTCTCTAGTAGATATGAGGGACATTCCCTTCCAACATCATATTTCTAGCAACTTCTTCAATTGTTTTGTTTTTCCTTTCCACAACTCCATTTTGTTGAGGGCTCTGTGGTGCAGATAATTGTCTCTTTATTCCATGATCTTCACAAAAAGAATTAAACTCACTGAAAGTGAATTCACCACCTCTATCTGATCCCAGACATTTAATCTTTAGACATGTCTTTGTCTCAACCATAGCCTTGAAAATCTTGAACTTCTCTAGAGCTTCAGATTTTTCCCTTAAGAAAGTAACCCACATCATTCTAGAATTATCATCAATAAGCAACATGAAATACCTATATCCTTGTAAAATTCTAACTCTAGAAGGACCACATAAGTTAGTATGCACAAGCTCCAACAATTCATTTGAACTATGTTGTTTGCTCCAAAATGAAATTCTAGTTTGCTTTCCTAGCTGGCATTCCTTGCATATAGTATTAGTATGTTTCATCAACTTAGGAAGATCTCTCATAGCCTGAGTAGAACTTATCTTGATAATATTGTCAAAGTTTACATGACACATTCTCCTACACCACAACCAACTTTCATCAACTTGAGCAATTAGACAACTTTTACTAGTAGCACTTAGGTGAAAGATATTACCTTTTTTTTGTACCTGATGCAATCACATTTCTGGAACTCCCTAATATTCTACACTTTTCATCCTTGAATTGAAGATTGTATCCCTTATCAACCATCTGTCCAACACTTAAAAGATCATCTTTAGGCATTTCACATATAGGACATCATTAGTATTATGCTTACCATCAAGAGAAATGCATCCATTGTCATGGATTACACCTACTTTGTCATCACCAAATCTTACAACACCACCATCATACTTTTCCAAGCTCACAAACTCACTTTTATCACCTGTCATGTGATGAAAGCATCCATTGTCAATCACCCATTCATCTTTCTCTTCAACTCGAGTAGCTAGGGATTTCTCCACATTTGTACAATTAGCATATTTAGTAGGCACAAGATTTTTTTCCTTGATAGAAAAAAATACCCATTCATCCTCAGTTACATTTCCTTTATCAGATTCATCATCTGTTACACCTTCATTAGTAGCATAATACACACTTTCTTTGAAATATAGGCTTGTTAGTTCTTGGCTTAGGAACTCTTTTCGGACACCTTGATGCAAAATGACCTATCTTATTGTAAGAGAAATATTTAATAGGAAACTTCCCTTTATACTTAGGGTATGTGTAGGATCATCATGGAAAAAACATGCCCTTAAGTGGCAAAAAATTTAGAAAAATTAGAGTTAGGCAATTTGACATAAAAATTTGAATAAGTTATCTATATTATTTCAAAAATATGTAAGAATACAATCTATAGCAAATTGAATGTAGTTTCTAAACTACTAGGTTTTTTTTTTAAAAAATAAATCTATTTGGTAAAAATTTTAAATTTCAATGCAGTGGTACTTAAATTTTAGGGAAAAAATAAGTAGGTGTCTGTCTGACCACCCTAACCACAATAAAATGATAATATTTTTTTATAATATTTTAGAAATAAGTAGAGGACTCATGCCCTAATGTGATGCATATTTTTGTAATTTTTCCAAGTAAATAATTAATTATGAATTTTTTATCACAACTTTTAAAAAAAATAAAAACTTGTATGTCTGACCACCTTAACTTGGTCAAAACTTCATGAAATTCAATTTTTCTTTTTTTAATCCTATACTATGCAAAGCATAGAATGTGATGCATGTTTTGGATTCAAAAAATGTGATACCGTTTGAAAGCTATATATGTTTTTCAATCATCCTATCAATTAGGACTTTAGTCATAATTTGAATAGAAAATGAATAATAATTACTTATTAAATTCAAAGTAAAGCATAATTTATAGCGGTGGAAAGTTGAGAATCTCCTTTAAAAACCCTTTTTGTTTCATCAATTTTGGGTAAAAAAATAGTCGTCAGCCACATACCCATCATATTGCCACTTTTTGGCCCATCATGATCCTACACATACCCCTTACCTTCTCCTCTAGCTTCCCTTTTGACAACAAGTGCTTCAAGATCATCTAGTTTTCTCTCCTCTTCTTCAATCTCTCTCATTTCCTCCTCATACTTAAATATTTTTCTAGAAGAACTTTCTCCCGGATCATATCTTTGTTTATCCCTTCCCGAGGTAGTAGCCTTGAATGTAGATTCTATCTTAGGAAGAGCATCACCAAATTCACTCAAATCAAAAGTAGTAAGCTTACCAATCAACATATCTCTAGTTACATTTGGCACAATTTGAAGCTCCTCAATAGCAGTAGCTTTGACTTTTTATGCAGCAAGCAAGGATCTAAGCACTTTAGCAACAATATTTGATTCTTCCAATTGTCCACTAGCACATCTAATACCACACACAATTCCATTCACTCTTTGCATGAAGAAAGTAATGTTCTCATCATCACCCATTCTCAAAATTTCATATTTCCCTTTTAGACTTTGCAACTTAGTAATCTTCACATTAGCATCACCTTCATAGAAAGTTTCCAACTTTTTCCAGATCTCATAAGCAATCTTCAGATCCATCACATTTGTCATCTCAAAATCAGTCAAAGCACTCAATAATGCTTCCTTAGCCCTGATATTGTACTCATCATCCTTAATCTTAGCAATAGTAGAAGGACCATTCTATGGGATAACATACCTATTCCTTGTAATGTTCCAATAGGGTTGAAACCAATGCATCTCAGATCACACTCCATTCAAGTCTTCCACAGAGAATAATTTTTTCCATCAAATCTCAGACTATCCTTCTTATATGTTGCCATCTCGGATCACCTCAAGCTATTAAACTTCTTCCAAGGAACCTGCTCTAATACCAATTGTTAGTAACACAAGGGAAGACAACTGAGAGGGGGGTGAATCAGTTGTCACAAAAATTTAAACTTAATAAACTTATTAACCTTATTCGAGCAGATATGATTAATAACCATGAAAGAATAAATCATCAACACATCATAAACACACTTAACACTAATATTTTTTATGTGGAAACCTTGTTAGGGGGAAAACCACTGTGTAGGTCAATCCACAAGATTATGCCCTGTTAAAAGTATAAAGAATAAAATGAGGAATGCACATGCATTCAGGAACACTTCCTAGAGATCATTGCTCAAATACAACAAGGCTTACTTCCCAAAGGAAGACACAGTGTCTTATAGAAACATTCAGATTACATCCACAAGATTTTGAACTGAGAAAATAGCATCTGCTAATGTTTGATTACAATTCTGGTTAAGCACATGAACACTTCTTCGCACTCTATTTCTACCTTTGAATGATTATAAAATTATTCACACATCTCATACACACCATCATGCCTTCAAATTATAGAAACAATGGCATATATATATTTGCAACAAGAGATTACATCGTTACATGTCAGCTTCAACAAAATAATAAAATGAATACAAACTGTTGGCCCAAAGCAATAAATAATTTTCAATACAAATCAACTAATGTCGGCCACAACATGGTGAAGAACCAAAACATCTTCAAACATGAAACACCTTCAAAAATTATTCCTCGAAGATCCACAACACACTACCATCACCCTGTTGGCCATGAACATGAAAAACATGAACACGTAAGAGAAAATCACTAGTCACAAGCACAACAATCAATGCAAACATGCAACACTGATAGAGAATGATCTAGAAAAATCCAAAAACATCATGAATCACTAGAGAAGCATCTGCAACAATTGAACTTACTAGAATCACATCATCTTCAATCAAGAACACCAACTGAAGCAACAAAAAAACTATTAGAACATAACTACTCATAACTCGATCAAATCTTCATGCGGATCTTTGAAACTTAATGTGGATAAACTAGATATACTCGACAACAAACCCTTTAATCCACAACCTTTGACCATCAATTTACTGAGCTAACCAATAGATTGAACTTCACTTCATCACTAACAACCTACAACTTATTCCATTACAATTTTCTCAATATTCTCAACATATACAACCTTTTAGACATTAATGCCAATAGTGTTGACATTAATGACAACCACATATCAACAAAATCCAATAGTTTGAAATCATTCTCTTGCAAGATTATTGAAAATTAAATCAATCATTTGAATATAGTAATGCCTCATGCTCCATGCTTCATGTGCTTCATAGAGGAAATTCATGTTTATGCTTCATGCTTCATGCTACCATGCTTCATGCTTCATGTGTATGCTTCATGTGTATGCTTCATGCTTTATATCATTGAGGAAGACATCTACCATTCCACGTGTATGCTTCATGATACCATTCACTTGTATGCTTCATGCTTCATGTATTACGTAGATAAAGAAAACATCATAAAACTATTGAAAAAAGAAAATGGAAAATAACTACATCTCACAAACAAAAACTCAAGGCATGCAAGTCTTATTAAAGATCATAAGGGCATTGGATTATTCAAGATTAAGAGACCACGAATCAACCTTCCCAATAACAAACTTCATAGATATTCATCCTATTTATAAACATGAATTTGAATCAAATAATTAGAAGAAGGAAACTTTAAAAGTTAAAATTACATGCTTACAATAGTCAATAAACAAATTCAAGAGATGTGCATGATAGAAACAGAACCAACTAAAAGTTTGAGAATTTCCTTTTCCCAAAGAATATCTAAAAAGTTGCAAATAAATCAATTTAGGTCTTTATGAATTGATGATATAAATTTGGTTGTAACTGGTCAAAGGAAAAAATATGTGACCCTTCGAATAGGAAAGACTACGAACCTTTTATAACAAAGAGTAGTGACCATGCCTAGTGTAGATGTGCCCAACTAGATGTGTTGGCACTAATTGTTTGGCCCCACAAAGAACAAAACAAAATGTAGCCTACCTTGCAACTTTACACTACATGCAACCGACTTGTTTTCCATCAACTGAAATATGTTCACCACAGGAAAACAAATTAGAGCTATAAAAAATTGAGAGAGCTTATTGTAGAGGGGCCCTACATGATCGTGTAGTCTAATACAAAGTGTTTCCAAGTGCCAAAATTTTAGAGTAATCACTCGTCAAATTTTAATTCTCTTTTGCACTTTGGTCACTTAAGAGACTTCATCGATAGAATGTGGCTCAAACTGTTTCAACATGTTTGGGTGTGAAAGAGGACCTTTCCTTGCATAAAATCACCCATATAGATGTGTTGGAATATTTGGTTTGGTTGTATGATGAACATAATGAAAGTTATACCACTTTTCAACTTTACACTACATGCAACTGACTCATTTTCCATCAACTAAAATTTGTTCACCATGGACAAATGACTCGGATATATCAAAAACTGAGAGAGGTTATTGTAGAGGGGCCCTATGTGATTGTGTAGTATGAGACAAATCATTTCCAAGTGTCATAGTGTAATCGCTCGTCAAAGTTTGCTGCCCTTTTGCACTTTGCTCTCTTAAAAGACTTCACTGGTAGAATGTGGCTCAAACTATTTCAGCATGTTTGGGTGTGAAAGAGGGCCTTTCCTAGCATAAAAAAACCCATACAGACATTTTGGAATAGTTGGTTTTGTCATATGATGAACATAACGATAGTTACACCACTTTCTAGCTTTACATTACATGCAATTGACTTGTTTTCCATCAACTAAAATTTGTTCACTACAGGAAAATGACTTGGAGCTATCAAAAACCAAGAGAGGTTATTGTAGAGGGTCTCTACATGATCTGGTAGCCTTAGACATAGTGTTTCTAAGTGCCACATTTTCTGACTAATCAACCGTCGAAGTTTGTTTCCCTTTTGCACTTTGGTCTCTTAAGAGACTTCGCTAGTAGAACATGGCCTGGACTATTTCAACATGTTTGGGAGTGAAAGAGAACCTTGGCCTAGCATAAACACACCCATATTGACATGTTGGAATAGTCGATTCGGTCATGTGATGAATGGAACAAAAGTTACACCACTTTCTAACTTTACACTACATGCAGCTGACCTATTTCCATCAACTAAAATTTTTTCTCCATGGGAATATGACTTGGAGCTATCAAATATCAAGATAGGTTATTGTAGAGGGGCCCTACATGATCTTGTAGCCTTAGACAAAGTGTTTCCAAGTGCCATGGTATTTGAGTAATCACTTGTCAAAGTTTGTTGCCCTTTTGCACTTTGGTCTCTTAAGAAACTTCACCGATAGAATGTGGCTCAAACCATTTTGGCATGTTTGGGTGCAAAAGAGGACCTTTCCTAGCATAAAACCATGCACACAAACATGTTGGAAAAATCGGTTCAGCCTTGTGATGAACAAAATGAAAGTTACACCACTTTCCAACTTTACACTACATGCAACTGACCCGTTTTCCATCAACTAAAATTTTTTCACCATGAGAAAATGACTTGGAGCTATCAAAAACCAAGAGAGGTTATTGTAGAGGGGCCATATGTGATCCCATAAACTTAGACAGAGTGTTTCTAAGTGCCATGGTTTTTGAGTAATTATTTGTCGACGTTTGCTGCTTTTTTGTACTTTGGTCTCTTAAGAGACATCATTAGTAGAATGCGAATCAAACCATTTTGACGTGTTTGGGTGTGAAAGAGGACCTTTCCTAGCATAAACCCACCCATACGGATGTGTTGGAATAGTCAGTTTGATCATGTGATTAACATAGAAGAATCCACACATGCACCTTGCTCAATTTCTTGAGAGCAAGGAGAATCTCTTCATTGAATTCATTACGTATCTCATTCAATTTGGTCCGCTTCTCTTTCAAGTGTTTTTAGAGTAGACTAACCTCTTTTTTGTTGATGATAAAATATTATTCTTGTATTTTAATTCCTTTTCTAAGTGGTTAAATTTAGTCTTCAGTTGTTTTTCTTCAATTTCAACTTCCAACTATTGCCTTTGCATCTACAACTATTGTTATCATATTGCTTCTTCCTTATCATCTATTTCCAATTGTATTTTCTCCATAGAAGACTTAAGTTCCAGAATCTTTGACTTCATTTGTTTATTTTTCAATCTTCCCATAAAGATTGGAATGATTGCAAGATATGTACAAAATGAAAAATGTATGGAAAATGTGCTAACATAGACAAGGAAATGAGTTGTTTGAAAAAATGCCTCAAAGAAATGTGATCTCATGGTGATGGACATTTCTTTTAGTCATTTTTTCAAACAGCTCAATACCTTGTCTATGATTTTACTTACTATTATGCTTTGATATATTTTTTCCATGCATGATCCATAGTTTGGTTGAAAGCACATGTTTTAGGCTTTTAGCCATAGCAACAATGGGAGCTTGGAATGGGGTATGGCATCTATCAAAAAATAAAAGGGGGAATTTTCATGAGTGTTATGGTTGTAATTTCCTTAGTAGACACATATGAAATGTGGATGCACAAACAAGGAATGTGGACTATTTGACAAAATGCTTCAATGAGATATGTCCTTATGGTCAATGTGGATGCATTGACAAGGTAGTGAGCATTGTAAGAAAAAATGCCCAAAGAGCTCACCACCTTGTTATTGCTACCTTGTAGGAAAACTAATAAAAGGACAATATGAGAATAATATAGTCAAAGTTATAGTTTAGATTTTTAATGTAAAAATTGCATTTACACATTACTAAATTTAGGATGTTAATTAAAATGGTATAAAATATAAGAGGAAAGAGCACAAACATACTGTTTTAAGAGATCAATCAAATTGATTTTTTAAAGGATGTATTGCTAGTGGTTAATCATTGAGTAAAAATATTCATTCTCACAAATGTATGCCAAAATCAATAGGATGAATGATAGAATGAGGTGAAGAATAAAAAATCAATTATTGAAAATTGACTACTTCATCAAGTGGACCAACTTCTATTGATTCAAATAATGAACTCACAACCAATGAATTAATAGAAAAGTCGCCTATCTATAAGTGGGGTTAGAAGGAATATTGTTTGAAATATTGAATACAAGGTAATGAGCTTTTTGAAAAATTTCCTTAAAGAAATGGGGTCTCCTGGTGATGTATATCACCAGAAGACCCCATTTCTTTGAGGTATTTTTTCTTACAATGTTCACTACCCTGTCAATGCATCCACATTGACAAGCTAGTGAGCTCACTAGCTTGTCAATGTGGTAGCAATGACAAGGTAGTGAGCTCACTAGCTTGTCAATGTGGTAGCAATGACAAGGTAGTGAGCTGTTTGAAAAAAATGCCTCAAAGAAATGGGGTCTCCTAGTGATGTACATCACCAAGAAACCCCATTTCTTTAAGGCATTTATACATCACCAAGAGACCCCATTTCTTTGAGGCATGTTTTCAAACAACTCACTACCTTATCTATGCTACTACATTGACAATGTAGTGAGATTTCCAATGCTCACTACCTTGACTATGTTGCGCATTGAATCAAAAAATATAATCATCACCAAGAGACCCCATTTCTTTGAGGCATTTTTTCAAACAGCTCACTACCTTGTCATTGCTACTACATTGACAAGGTATTGAGCTTTTCAAATTGTCAATGCGGTAGCATAGACAAGGTAGTGAGTTGATTAAAAAAAATCCTCAAAGAAATGGGGTCTCTCAAGGTGATGTACATCACCAAGAAACCCCATTTCTTTGAGGCATTTGTACATCACCAAGAGACCCCATTTATTTGAGGAATTTTTTCAAACAACTAACTAACTTGTCTATGCTACCGCATTGACAATGTAGTGAGCTTTTCAATGCTCACTACCTTGTCTATGCTATGCATTGAACCAAAACATATAATCTACCCAATATTCATATGTAAACTTCAAACTAAAACATAATGTCTATCAACTAATCTCGATGTGCATACTCTAATTTTTAATACAAATTAATGTGCATACTTACAAATTAATAACAACCAATGTGCATACTTACAAATTAATCCAACGAACCATCCGAGTCTACTCTAATATTTTTTACATGTCAATTATTGCCTCATGGTTAGGTTCACACACCTTCCACAAGGTCTTGTTCAAAGGTCTACCCCTATATTTGATCAAATGAACATTGGATGCCACAACAAGGTTCAAGTAATGAAGACTCTTTGGATGCATGTAAATGTATTGAAACAACCAAACATTAAAAATCTTATGTTGGTACCTTCTAAGCCATGTTTCAGTAACAACCACTAATCCTATAGGGTATTTGATGTTTTCTTCATCTATAACTAGGGCCTCCAATTTATTTTTGGCCTCAACACATTGACACACATAATAATTTGTTCCCTCTTTGTTGTCTTCATCTACAATAATTGCATAAACATGCCAGGTACATTGATATGTGCAAAAAAATAGATTAAATTAGTCAACATTACAAATACACTACAAAGTAAGATAACAATAGGAATTTCAAAAACTATGCAAGTAGATATATTACCTAGTTGAACTAGATCTGATATGAGGTCAAAGTCAACCGATGATTCCATTTGTGTCAGTTCCAATGTCGTTGGAGGTTGATATATGTGAAGAGGGCTAAGATAACTTAACCACCATTCAACAAGCCACTCTTTTGACTCACACTCATTCTAGGCTTGAATTGTACATGAAGAACAAATGCATTCTGTCTTCCATGTATGGATACTCCATGAACCTACATTTGAGCTAAGGAAAGAGTGTAGCTCACTTGAACATATTAGCGTACAAAAATCATTATATGGTGCAATGTTAGTATCATCTATTGACCAAAAAAATATATGAACTGGAGACTTACCTTCATTATATGAACCCATTGAAGCTTTACACCACATCAACAAAATTACAAATACACTACAAAGTAAGATAACAATAGGAATTTCAAAAACTATGCAAGTAGATATATTACCTAGTTGAACTAGATCTGATATGTGGTCAAAGTCAATCTATGATTCCATCTGTGTCAGTTCCAATGCCATTGGGGTCCGATACATGTGAAGTGGGTTAACATAACTTAACCACCATTAGTCAACCCACTCCTTTGACTTGCACTCATTCTAGGCTTGGATTGTACATGAAGAACAAAAGCATGCCATCTTCCACATATGGATACTCCATGAACCTACATTTGAGCTAAGGTAAGAGTGTATCTCACTTGATCATGTCAGTGTATAACAATCCTCATATGGTGCAATGCTAGTATCATCTATCAACCAAAAAAATCTATGAACTAAAGAATTATCTTCATTATCTAGACCCATCACAGAATTACACCACTTGACAATTGATTTTACATCTGTCAACTTTGCATTGTCTTTATACTTTAACTCTTCTCATGCTAATACTCTTTTGATACATGCTCCTGCATCATCATGCTCCCCCTTTCCATTCCCGGCCTCACAAAAGTTCCACATATGCTAAACACTTGTAATAACATGCATCCTACTTAACCAATAGAACATCCACGAGTTCTTGAACTATGATGCATAGTTATCCAACCATATTATATGTTGATTGTATGTTTTTCCCCTCCTAGCCAAATCACTATAGAACAATTGATAGCAACCTTGCATGAAATTTGTAGAATGTTTGCGATCATCACTAATGTAAAAGTGGTGCTCCCTCAATAACTTCTTGTTATCCTCTATTCTATCACCTACATGAATGAATTCTATGTGTACAAATATAGAAACCTATGTGGAGTTTTAATATTGTGATTGTACCTCATGTTGTGGTTGTAGATTGTAGTTTTATGCAAAGTCAACCACTGTAACAATGCTACCAACTAGAAAAGTGTCCTTGCATAACTTGAGTTGCAAGTCCAACCATCGAGTTCTATGGGTATGCCTTGCATACTCATACAATATACTATCACGAAATGTAAACATAAACCGATACACTAGAATCTTTTGAATAACCAAATCACACCTTTTTTCTTGATTACCATATTTTGTATTGTAGGCCATTGTTTTATACTTGTCAAACTCTACTAGTTCCTTTCCAACCACATGTGTGCTTTCCATATGTTCACATATTGACATATGTTGTAAGCCACCACAATGCTGGCATGTGCCATCCAAACATAATTTCCTATAGAATATTTGAACTTCCTCTCTTTCACAATTTTTTTTTGATAATCTAAGTCTCTTGAAGATGTTGGTGGGGCATGTATGCCACAATCTTGCAAAACATTGTTAGTATTCAAATCTAAACATATAAAATGATAAAAATAAAAATGGTTAGAAAATTCAATATGTAATCTACAACAAAAAGTAGTGCTTGTGTGATTTATCTTGACATAAAAAGGTTTAAGAATTTCAAAATATCTTTAAAATTTTTTAATGAGGATAATCCTCTATAAATTTATGAAAAAACTATGTTTGAGTCATATTCAAAAAATGCTTTGGATGTGGCTCATAGTTTTGACTATCGATTTTCCTTCTTACCACAACCCTTTGATTCAGAGACACCCTTGTGTTATTCTTCCAATAGTATTCAATTAGTGATCTCAATGCTTCAACAATTGGTTTATCTTTTCATGGTAGTCTCCCTGAGAATGCACATAATTCCGTGGAATTGATGTCCTCAATTATTTGTTGCCTTTCAATGACTCTTGATAAAGCTTTTTTATTAATTCTCAATTCTTGACTCATCTTTCTAATGAGATGAACTTTCCTCTATCTCTCTCTCCCTCTCCCTCTCCCTCTCTCTCTCCTCCCTCTCTCAAGTCTCTCCCTCCCTCCCCCTCTCCCTCTCTCAAGTCTCTCTCTCTCTCTCACTCCCTCTATCTCTCTTCCATCCCTCTATCTCCCACTCCCTCTCTCTCAACTATTCTCCCACCCTACCTGGATAAGTCCCTCTCACTCCAACCCCCTCTCTCTTGGGTCTCTCTTTGGCTTCACCTAGATAACTCTCTCTCTCCACCCTCCCCACCCCACCTTCCTGTTCCTCTCCTCCCAGCCCCTCCCTCTCTCCACCCTCCTTTCCTCCATTCTCCTCCCCCTCCCTCCTTCCTCTTTCCTTCCACCACCTGAATGTCCACTCCTTCCACCTCCACTCTCTCTCCTTGTCCCTGAACAAGTCCATCCCCTCTCCACTCTCTCTCCCCTCCGCCTCCTCTCCCTCTCCCTCCCTCTCCCTCTCTCTTGGTCTCCTCCCCCTCTCGGTCTCCCTCTTTCTTTCTCCCTCTCCACTCCTCCTCTCTCTCTCTCCCTCTCCTTCCATCCACCCTCCACCCAGCCCCCTCTCCCTCCACCCCTCCATCTCTCCCGGGTCTCTCTCTCCACTCCCTCTCTCCATATCTCTCCTCCACTCCCTCTCCTTCCTCCCTAAGATAACTCTCTCTCTCCCTGTCCACCCCTCTCCTCCAATCCCCTCCACCTCCTTCCTCCTCTCTCCCCCCTCTCCCTCCCTCCCTCCCTCTCTCTGTCCTTCCATCTCCCTCCCTCCTCCCTCTCTCTCTTTCCTCCCTCTATCTCCTCCACTCACTCCCTCTCTCTCCTCCATATATCTCAGGGTCTCTCCACCCCTCTCTCAGGATCTCCCTCTGGCACCCTACCTAGATAACTCTCTCTCCCTCTATCTCTCATGCACTCTCTCTCTCTCTCTCTACTCTTTTTTTCCTACAATCAATTTCAAGAGAAATAAAATCTTCACCAAGCTGCCAAGACACTTGTATGGCCCAGCCTTACTGATGAATGTTGTCAACTTGCATCAAGAAAAAGAGAAAACCATAAATAAATAAGAAATAGGAAAATAAAACCTCAAATCTTCCAAGACGCCAATAATGCCTTGGAAGACCTACAACCATTAGGATTAAACCCCAAAAGGTTAGCCATGTTAGAGGGGTGACATAGGAGGTTGAATGATGCATGAGATTTAAACATGAGAAAGAGCGGCAGAACAAAGGAATAGTTTGTAAGTGTTTCATACTTAACGATTAAGGATTTTAAAAGTACTTAATGCTTTCCCTAAACATAGAAATCCTTTTTTGTGGAGATTGTGCCATCTAGGATTTCTTTTAAAATTCTCTCAACTCTTCTTTGGGTAGTGTTAGAGCAAGGTATTCGTGAATCTTCCCTTTGGTCAATTTCTCTATGATGGGGATTAAATATATATTCATATGCGTGTGTGTAATTGGGTTGTTCCATCTGCTTGCTCTAGCAATTTTAGAACAACCTAAACCCTTACCTTTGGTTGGTAGGAAGGATAATAATGCCCTATTCTTGAAACTTTAAATCTCCTTGACTTCTTTTTTCGTATTGTTTTCTTAGTTATGGAGGAAGAAATAAAAGAAGCATACAAAATAAGAATTGGGCTCTTCCCTACCAAGTGCTACCATAAGCCCCTCTTTTCATCTACCGCCCTTCCAATCCTGTTTAAACTTTAAATCACTTTATTGATGTTTGTCATTCTTGCAACACTCTAATGGATTCTTATAATAGCTCTGTGATGCAGTTCAATGGAGGGAGCTTCAGGATCTATTTTGAAGGAGCAAGGGTTCCATGAAGCAAAAATTGAATGCCACAGGATTACTTATTAGTTTTTCTTCAACAATAGCAGCCCCTGCTTTTTAGTTTGAAAATTTAAGTTAGTGTAAATGGGGTGGGACTAGAAATTCCCCCACTAAGGTTTTTTCCTGCCACTTGTCAGTTATTTGAAGTTTTTAATTTTTTACTGATTATTTTTAATTTTTAATTTTATTATATATTTATTTACTCTGAATATGCTAAATAATAAAATTCATAAGATCACCAGCTTCCATAAGATCTTAGACAGTTGCATTTGCAGTGTAATAATACTGTGGTTGCCATGGTTGCATGTGCAATACAATAATTTTTGCTTTGTTTTTAGGGGAATATATTTGAAAAAACGATTATTTGAATTCTATGAAAATTCAAACTATCTTTCAATCTTTATTTCTGTATTCAATTCATTCGCTTTTGGTTTTTTATTCAACAAGGACTATGATTTATTTTTCCTAACGAAATTCCAGCGGATGTCTTTATTTACAGCCATTGTAGGTTACGTGAGATTAATAAGAAAAACACTAATTAAATTGATAGAAACAATACTCTATTGTTTAAGTTGCACATAACAATATGCATATGAAAGCGTATGAATCTCAATTAAAGGTACACGACTTATACCAAAGGGTGCGGTGTCCACACAAATATTTGAACCATGCAAATCATATATCTATGCAATCGTTTTAATTGTAAGACAAGTGGGTATTGAAAATTTGCATAGTTCTGTTTCATCGTAACCTAATTTAGTGATTGACTATCCTTCCATAGCATGGAGGAATTGAAGTGCCCAAAGTGTGAAATAGATGTGACTCCCTCAGGTGAATGTGAATGCATGGAAGCTTTGTCCATTGAATTTTAGAGTATACAGAGATGAACTCAAAGAAGTCATGAAACTATGCATTGGAACATGCATTCCCAACCCATCAGAGCTGCTCCAACAAGATGTCCCTGCAAATGTCCTTAGAAACAGAGCTTCTCAGGCTTACACAAAAGACCTGCATAGAAGGATTTTGTTTATGGATTTTTTCACTAATGGTGTTGCTATCACTCTTAGTTGTTTGTTTGTGGGTCGATATCTTTCCCAATTCTCAAATTCTAATTCTGAACACAGAAGAGCAATGCCTGTAGATGATACAAGTTCTACACAATGTTATACTCTTCCAGTGAGAGTAATGTTTTGGGGACTTGAATCCATGAATAATACAGTGATTATCTAATACAGTAGATATAGTATTTCGTATTTATGATATTCAAGATGATGGGGATGATGATCTTTGGGTTTATCACATTGATGAGGATGGCTCTGCAGTTCAAATCAGAGGCAATCCTCCAGCAGCTAAAACTGCAGTAAGGAATTTGAAAACAAAAGTTTTTGTTGAGGGTAGAGACTACTTGTGCTCTGTATGCCAGGAGAAAATGTTGGAGGGTGAAACAATGAAGAAGATGCCATGCAAACATGAATACTATGAGCAGTGTATTGATAAGTGGTTGGCTTCCTCAAACTTTTGTCCACTCTGCAAACATGAATTGCCCACTGATGATCCTGATTATGAGCAAATAAAGGAGCAGAGAACTGCATGAGATTAAAGCTTCTAATTTTGGAATCAACACTTGCTTGTATTAGTGTGAAAAAAAATTATATAGCCTTCTTTCTTAAGAAGTATAGGAATTGTAATTAGCACTTGCACTGAAAGGAGATCTAATATTATGTCGATAGAAAATTATAGAAAATTATATGTTAACATGTTAGATAATACTGACATTTTTAAAATAAAATTATCTGTGCATTAACTTTCAAAGTATCTATTTTATGTTATTTTGAAAATAAATCATTTTTCAGTGTCAAATATTCACTCAAGTTTATCTATTTTTTCCACAATATTGATATTGCATAGGAACAGTCCATTATACATATCCATGTTCTGTCCAGTCATAACCTGTCTACACACATTATTTTTTTTTACATATACACTTTAGCATATCTATGTTTAAATTTTTTTATCTAAATTATATTGAGAGATATCCTTCTTAAGATGTCTATTGAACTAATCAATCAATTATTGATTTTTTTTTTAAACAAACAAATGTTCACTTACCAATGTTTGTGTGTCCTGTAACCTTTTGTGTCAATGGGTGTGGACTCCATATTCAAATGTGTTAATATTTTGTAAAAAAATAAACAATGCTGTTAAAGCCAATAAAATTGTATTAGAATGATAAAATATGTGTAACTAATAAAAGAGTGATTCTCTTTAAATTCTCACATTTAATTAAAGTTGCTTACTAACATAGTGTTGGCACCAGAACTTATTCATCATTACAAGCCATTGGGCTTAGTAATATTTTTAAGAGGTATTTTAAAGTAACTGCAGTTCAATTAAAAACAGTACAATGTGATACCAAAATATAATAGTTATATTTGAATATTTAAGTCTTCTTAGAGATGTACATTATTTTGTATTAAGTTGAAAACCCCTTCCCACATTATGAGGAAAAACCTGAGTTTCTACAACATAAAAGTCATGTTCTGTGCATGTCATCTCCACCATTTCACACCCCTGCTAAAAAGTGGATTTCAAGACTTCCAGCTTCCACAATGTATGAGGCTAAGAATTCAGCTCCCATGGATACACAGAAACTAAAGGATCTATTTCCCTTACTTAGATTCAAATATTAAGAAAAAGCATTGCACTTTTGTGCACAATTACCCACTTTGCTAAAGGGAAAACCTATTCCAACTGGCTTTGCCACTCTCTCGCCCAAACATTGGATGAGTGCATATAATTTCACATTGCTTGGCAAAACCTACATTAATGTTTAGGTTTCAGGAAATATAATGTATTTTTAAGGTCTATTTAAATGGAGATGTCTAGAGACATAGTCGAGACATCTCTTATGATTCGAGGCATCTAAATACCCATCTCTGATATGGGAAGCATGTACAAGTTTCTTATACACATCCGTGGTTGGAGAGACACATCTCCCTGCTACTATGAGAAATATTGTACCTGATTGTTGATTAGATATCATATATTATTTTGGAGCCCCACTGCCGTTGTCTATCGATTTGAAAAATTGACATATGAAATATGTTCTGATATGTAATCAACAATCTAAAACTCATAAGCTTACCTCTCTAAAAAATTTGAACATTCAACATTGTAAATATTTGTAGTCTATACCACATAAAATCTCAAAGCTTATGTCTCTACGAACTATTTGGTGCAATTGGTTCAACAAATACATGGATAAAATTCAATCCAACTAAGAACAAAAGAAATATGCCTTCGATAAATGATATGGCAATTTAATACATATCAAAAAGTTGAAGCTAGCTCGAACAACAAAGGAACAATTGAGGGAGGAACATTAGCAAGAATGAAGCAAATGGAATGTTTGCAATTGTTCCTAGCAAAGATGGAAAGGTTTTCACATGGCATAGTTGCATTGTCAAAATTGAGGAAGCTTCGGTTAAGCTACCCACAACTAAACGAAGTGGAAATTATATATATTTTGATTTCAACATTTAAGCTATATTAATTCAAGCCGTTGTAATATGTTAACACAATTACCTAGCTTGAATAACTTGCGAGTCTTAACCAAGTATAGATTGTTGCTTGCTCCAACCTAGAGATGTTACTCAATACATTTGGTGAGAGGGTAGCATTTCCTATGCTGAAGGTATTTTCATCGATTCAATTACACAAGCTACAAGAGTTGCCTATATTGGAAATGTTGGAAATAATCCCAACTGCCCAGCATTAAATTCTTCCATTGTAGAATTTGAAATTTTTGTTGGGATATGATGTTGTACACCATTGCATAAAATGTTTTATCATATTATTGTAATTAAATAATTATTTAGTTGTGATGCACCTTGGTGGTGTGGATAATCACACTAAGTAATTATTTGGTCCCACGTAATGATTGTATTTTAACATTGTATTGCTATTTGTGTAGGAGACATGTGTTAGTAATTTAATATTGGGGAATTAAATATTGTAACAACTTAGTACCCAATACTAGAAAAGGGGTAGTGGTTTTGTATTCACATGGTTTTTGTGGTACATGGTTTTACCTTACCATTAGTTGTATTTGTGTGAGCTTGTTTCTATAAAAGCAAACACAATGTAGTGGTTTTGGGTTGGGGTGAATAGGCAGAGCAGGTTGGCTGTGATTATTGAGTCTTCTTGAAGAGTTCATTTGTGAAGTATGGCATGCAATGTGTGGATTCATGCTTGGACACATGAGAGTGCATTAGAGGGCTTGATGTTTCAGAGGTATTCATTGTAATTCTTGTATTTGCTTATGGCTGATTAATATGATGGAGTATGGATGCTTTTGGAGGCTAGGTTTTTCCCTCTTGAGGGTTTTTGCAGGGTAAATATTGTGTTATCTTGTGGCTTGTCTATTTGATCTATGTATTTGGCAAACTTGTATGCATGTTGATCTCTCTTGGGTTATGTGAGAAATGATTTGTGATTCTGGGTTTGCATGCAATATTTCCTAACAAGTGGTATCAAAGCTTTCATGGTTAAAGAATTTTTATTATAATCCTGGTTTTAGAGTTTTTTTGCAAAGTTGAAGCCATGGACATACATGTAGGGTCTGAGGCATTACAAGGTATGGAACACATGTTGTAGGTGTTTTTATGCAGATTTGGGCTTTTGGGTTGTCAGTAGATCTAAAGTTTTCCAATATTGGGTGAAAAAGGGTTTTTTGGTTTAAATTTGCATGTGAGGGTTTTGTGGGAGAAATTTCATGAATAACCTCTTGAAAAAAAATAGACCTCATGGCTGGATTAGGCTTGTTGAGAGATGAATTTTGACATAAAATTTGACCTACTTTAAAAAAGTTGAAAAATAGGCAATTTTTTTTAGTAAAAATCCATTTTTGCATGTGTAGAAAAATCAAAATTAAAATCCCATCCTTTAAATTTTTGCAGAAATTATTTTGTCGTCAGGTGAAAAATTAGTTAGAAAACCGTACAAAAGAAAAAATGTAAAAATTATGTTAGAAATCATATTGAAAAAAACTAGAACTTAAAAACAAAAAAAAATTTAATTAAAAGCAAATTTTTTTTTTTTGGGTTCCTTAGACTCGACCCCCCTCACTCTGGCTAGTACCATGACTGTCAGTACTGACAGTACCACGGGCATTGTCAACTGACAGCCGCGGTATCGGCGGTTGGCTTTATGCTGGCGGCCTACCGCCATAGCCTACAAGCTTAAAACAATTTTTTATAAAAAAATTAAAACCTTTGTAAAATTTGCCATATGAAATGCCATGACGGATTTCAAAATCATATTGAATTTTGCGTTGGGTCCATACACAGGGGTTAGAGGATTTTTTAATTGAAAAAATTAAATCATATTTAAATGAATTTTGAAATCCGCCGCCGCTCCACCACCAGAGCGCCGTCTGGGTGCCACCACAGAGCCACCAGCAGGGTAGATTGGAGGAGTTTTCTTCAAATTAGCATAACTTTCACTCAGTATGTCAGATTTTCAACTTCTTGTAGTCGTTGGAAAGCTAGTTTAGAGTACTATGCTGTGGTATAGGTTTGGTTTTCTGATTTTGTCATTTTGACATTTTTTGGAGCCTGAAAGTCATATGTTCTCGTTTGCACATTTTTGGTTATATCTTTTGCATACAAAATCGTATTTTTGATTTTGAAGAAGCATTGGAGAGAATCTGTAGTGTACTACATAGTGGTTTAGATTGTTTATCAGTTTGTGGTGCAAGGAATGTTTGGTACTTGTTTGATCACTTATAGAAGCTTGAGATTCAGAATGTGATTGTGTGAGCATCTAGATGAGTCAAGAGGCAAAACCTTGAGGAAGTACATGTTTTTATATGTTATTTATGATGATATAGTTGATTATCAGATTGGTGCTTCATGGTAAAGGTTTACATGCGATTTTTAGAGTTAGGACTTTGATGGTGACAAGTACACAAGTTGTCTTCAGTTTTGAGGACATGGTTGGAGACTTGGAGTCTCGTATGGGTGATAGTTGAGTGCAGGTACAATGATGGCTGTGGTTATGGTGTCATGGATATGCAGGTATATTTGATGCATTGACACGATATAATTATGTATATGGTGTTTGGTGGTGATATGGTTTGATGTTAGGAGATTGGTATTATCTTTTTTATGCTTATTTGGTTCCTTGACTATGATTACTCTTTTATGGACATGGTTGGAAAATCATATCAGTGGTTGATTTGGTGTTTGAGTCTTGATGTCTACATGGTTATCTTCTTTGATATCTCAATTTACAATTACTAATGTGATGATGAGTTTGCATGTTTTAGTGGTTCGGATCTATGAGTTATGCAACTTGTAGGTGTGTATAGCCTATTGGGTTGCAGTGGGATGACTTAGATGTGGACTGTCTATATCCACCAGATTTGATTCATTATTGTTGCAGATTTCATTAGTTGGCCTTGTCTATGGTCATTTGTGCATTGGTATGTTGTTCTGAGATTGAGAGGATGGATGTTTTGAGTACTTGACTAGTCAGTTCATGAGACTTATAGCATGTAGTTTAATCATGATGTCATGATAGCTTGTGATGCAGGAGCATCCAGTGGTGTAAGGGCAATCTTGCATCACCCAAAAGTAGTTAAATTTCAAGTTTCTCAGTTTTTAGATGTTTTTACATTTTTGGATACCCTTTTCATCATAATGAAATTATCAATTTATGGTTTTTATTTTTTGTTTCTGGGTTGAAAGATATTGTAGTTTTCGTTTCCCAGATTTGCACCTAAAAATCTTCTGAGTTAGATTTGAGGAACTTAGATTTCCCAGAACAGCCCCAAAACTTGCCAAAATTGACATAGCAGATTTTAAGTGTGTTATTGACTTCAAGACCTTTCCAATGGTTCAAACGGTTCACGAATTGGAGTCCCGGATCAAAAGTTATGGCCCTGGGAAGTTGGCGCACTTTCTAGAAGATACAATTGCAAATGCTTTTTGAAATTTGAACTTCATGTTGTAAATTTTTGGCGCCAAAACGCCTAAACTCAAATTTGAATGTTGTTTTGGCTCCAAACTAAGGAGGAGCTCTATTTATGGGCGGGTTTCTAATTTTTGAAAAACTTTTTGGGGACAAGCTCGCATATTGCAAAAGGGTTATTCTGTAGCTGTCCGTAACTTGCATGTGTTGTAGAACTTGGGGATTTGAGATCCTCTGCATGTAAGAAGCTCCATTTTCTGAATAATAAAATTTCTCCTATTTGTGGATTATTTTCTAAGTCTCGGGCTGTGCCCTCATCAAGTGGTATCAGAGCAGGTTTTCTTGAGCATGTGGACAAATCGCCGATCCTAAGGCAGTTCGCACCAGGACCGTGGTTGTGGGTCGAGGTCAAGAAAGATACCTCCAAGAGTGATGCCTGGTAGGCATGGTGGTGCTAGAGGTGGTCAAGGAAACATAAATGCTAGTGGAAGAGATGCACTAGCAGCCCTCCAAAGATAAATTGACGCGTTACAAGAGCAGTTGAGAAGAGGGTTAAACCCAAGGGAGGAAAGTGAGGATGAAGGAGAGGAAGAAGGTTCAAATGTAGAAGAGGAAGAAGAAACAATTGATCAAGACCAAATGCGGCTAATAAGGGCCATTTCAAAGATTGGGAAAAGACCTAGAGCAGAAGTCTCCAGTTATTCTGGAAGTTTGAACCCAGAAGAGTTGATCGATTGGATCAATGAGCTAGAAGAATATTTTGAGTATGAGGAAATAGAGGATCCAGATTGGGTTAAGTTTGCAAAAATGAAGCTGAAGGGCCATGCTAGTATTTGGTGGAAAGAGGTCCAGTTGGAAAGAAATCGAAGAGGAAAAGGAAAGATCACTAGATGGGATTGCATGGTAGAGAAACTGAAGAAGCAGTTCATACTAGTGGACTACGAGTTAGATCTGTTGAAGAAATAGCAAGGGTTGAAGCAAGGAAGGAGATCTGTGAAAGAATATACTGAATATTTTCACAAGATAATCATCAGAATGGGTCACACAGAGGCTAATAAGGAGAAGGTAGCCTGATATCTTAATGGGTTACGACCAAGCATTCAGGAGGTGTTAAGCCTAGTCAGAATGACCACCATTGAGGATGTGTATTAGTTTGCTCTGAAGGTGGAAGAGAAGCTGCACAAAAGATTTGATGGCAAGCAAAAAGGATGAGGAGGTCAAAGTGGAAGGGGCAATGGAAGACCTTCAGGAAGCCAAAATGATGATGAAAAGAAAAGTGAAGATGTGGGTACTAGTCGAAGCCAAAATAATGATAACTTCTACCGCCCTCGTGATCAAAACAGTGGTGGTCAAAGAGGTAGAGGACGAGGAAGATATGGACAAGGATCTGGAAGAGGTGGTTTTAGAGGAACGTGTTTCTAGTGTGGTGAAGAAGGGCATCGAGCCTATGAATGTCCACAACACCAAGGAAGGGCAGACAAAGGCGGAGAAAGTGCGTGGAAGGGTTTAGCGTAGCAGATGAGGCCAATCGAACATTGCGGATGATCTAAAGGGGAGCCCTGTGGTTAGGAGGCCCTGGTGGTGAGGAATCAGAATAGAGGAGAATCTATTTACGCTGGAATTACAGGTGAAGGAAAATTTTGTGATGTTATTATTGATGGTGGGAGCACTGATAATTTGGTGTCAGAAGAGATGGTCACAAAGTTGAAGCTGAAGAGGGAAAGGCACTGCATCTGTATCGGATTTCCTGGTTGCCAAAAGACCACAAAGTTTTGGTCAATGAGCAATGCACAGTAAGTTCAAGATCGAGACTACCATGATGAGGTACTCTGATATCATCCCCATGGATGCATGTCACATGTTGTTGGGGAGAGCCATGGCGGTTCAATGAGCTGAAAGCTATACATGATGGCATGCAAACACTTATTCATGACAAAAGGATGGGGTTAGGTCACAAGTTGAAACCCACGAAGGAGACGAAGAAAAGGTATGCAATAGTGCTAGAATTTGTTGTATGTAGATGGAAGAAAATTTGCGAGAAGGTATGAAGCATGAGTGTGTTATGCATTGATTCCTGCAGAGTGAGTAAGGGATAGTGAAGGTTCGAAGAAGTTTAGATGTTGGATGAGGTTTCGGAGATGACTGAACCCCGATAATGTACCTGATCATTTATTGCCAATAGGAAGATCGGTCATTAGATTGACTTGATTCCCCTAGGATTTTTCAAATAAGGTAGCTCATAAAATGGCTCGGCCAGAAAATGAGGAGTTGAGCAGACAAGTTCAAGGGGTTGTTTGAAGGAGTTTGATATGGGAAGTTTGAGTCCATATGTAGTACGCGGTACATAGCACCAAAGAAGGATGGGAGTGGGAGGATGTGGTATGGATTCCTGGAGGCCGCTAAACAGATAGCAATCCAGATACAGATTTCCCCTACCAAGGATGGATGACCTGATGGACTGTTTGAGTGGAGCTCAGTACTTCACAAAGATTGATCTAAAGAGTGGATATCACCAAATCTGAATTCGAGAGGGAGATGAATGGAATACTACCTTCAAGACCAAAGAGGGCCTGTACGAGTGGTTAGTCATGCCTTTTGGGCTAACCAATGCACTGAGCACATTCATGCGGCTCATGAGCGAGGTACTAAAAGAATTTATGGGAAGTTTTGTTATTGTGTATTTAGATGATATTTTGATTTTTAGTAAGACGTTGGATGAGCATATGATGCATATTCGAGGAGAGCCTTTGAGAAGTTAAGAGGAGAGAAGCTATTGATTAATTTGAAGAAGTGTAGTTTTGTGAAGAAGGAGTTAGTGTACTTGGGGTTTGTTGTCTCGGTAGAAGGTCTCAAGATGGACCCAGAGAAGGTGAAGGCTATTCTAGAATGGCCTACCCTAAGAACTGCTACTGGGGTGAGATCTTTCCACATGGTTTGAAGCTGGTTTTTATAGAAGTTCATTAGAAACTTCAGTAGTATTTGTGGACCCCTGACTAAAACAATGAGAGAGAGGGATAGAAAGAATTCCAAGTGGAGCACTCGGCGGAAAAAAGATTTGGATGCATTTGAAGCGAAATTGTTGATAGAAACAACTCTTCTAACCCTCCCAGATTTCAACAAGGTGTTTCAGGTGGATTGTGATGCCATTGGTTGTGCCATTGGAGCAGTGTTGAGCCAAGAAGGTAAGCCCATTGCCTATTTCGGTGAAAAGTTAAATGATGCCAAGAGAAAGTATTTTGTATATGATCAGGAATTTTATGCAATAGTTCAAGCATTAAAGAAATGGAGACATTATTTGTTGCTAAAGGAATTTGTTCTATATCGTCATGGGCATGCGATTACCCTAAATAGTGAGAAAAATTCATCGAGAGCATATGAAATGGGAAGAGTTTTTGCAGAGTTATTCCTTTGTTTTGAAACATAGGAGTGGGAAGTCAAATAGGGTTGTAGATGCCTTAAGTAGGAGGCATTCCTTAATGACAAAGATGCAGATTGAAGTGGTAGGGTTCAACGAACTTAAGACCTTTGTGAGAAGATCTGATTACGCAAAAGGCTTGAAAGCTACCGAGGCTGTTATAGTGGACAGGACAAGGTGGTTGGATTTCATAATTCTAGGATGGCATGTTATTTAAGGAAGTCAATTGTGTACATCAGGAGTTCCCATGAGGGAGAACTGATAAAAGGAGAAGCATAGTGGAGGAATGACAGGACATTTTGGTCGAGATAAGACCATTGCCATTACCAGTGAGCATTATTATTGGCCTCAGTTGTCACAGGATGTGAAGAAGTTTGTACAAAGTTGCAGGGTATGTCAAATGGCTAAAGGATTGAGCCAGAATATAGGATTATATCAACCCTTACACATACCCGGCCCAGTGGGAGGACCATTTTGTTCTTGGTTTGCTGGAACCACGTAGAGAATGATTGATCTTTGTGGTGGTTGATAGGTTTTCGAAGAATGCTGTTATTCCATGAAGACCCATGATCTGATCCACATTAACGACTTGTTCTTCAAGGAATTGAGTGAGCTACATGGTCTACCAAAGAGTATTGTTTGGATCGTGACACAAATTTGTGGGGTACTTTTGGAGGACCTTGTGGAAGAAGCTGAAGATAGAGTTGAAGTTCAGTTCTGCACACCATCCACAAATAGATGGGAAAATAGAGGTTGTTAACAGGAGTCTGGGTAACCTACTAAGATGTTTGGTAGGAGATAAACCCAAGGGATGGGACTTGATCTTACCCTAGGCAGAGTTTTCTTACAACAATTCTCTCAACATAAGCACTAGTAGATCACCATTCCAGATTTTGTATGGAGGTAGCCCCAGAATAGCTCCAGAATTAAGGAAGATGGACCAAGAGAAGAAAATAAGTGCTAAAGCCAAAGATTTTGGAGAACACATCAAGGATATACATGAGAAGGTAAGAGAACATATTAACAAGATGAATATGCAGTATAAGGCTAAGGAAGATCAGAAGAGGAGGTATAAGGAGTTTCAGATTGGTGATGAAGTGATAGCCATTTGAGGAAAGAAAGGTTTCAAGTGGGAACATACAACAAATTGAAGATGAAGAAGGTTTCAAAGATCGAAGGGCCAACCAAAGGATCGATTCGACGCAAGGTATAGAGTTCCATTTTGTTGCTTTTACTTTGTGTTGTTTCCAACTTAGGCTAATCTTGAGGTGTAGGTTGTTTTGGTGTTTATTTGCACTCTTTTACTTGTTGCTTGTTTTCTAACGCTCACATTCGACCTATCACATTTCTAGCACGCCCGGTGGGACCCACAAACGGGTCTATTTCCTTCACGTTTGCTATTTTTTGCATTTTTCAAGGTCCAGGTTGCAGAGTGGCGGACCTGTCTTGACAGAGTGGCGGATCTGTCTAGCGGTGGTGGACCTATCCTGACAGAGTGGCGGACTTGTCCCTGCAGAGTGGCGGACCTGTCCTCCAGAAGGTAAAAATTTCAAGTTTTTTCTGATTGTCTTTTGGTAAAATAGGAACATAGTTTAATTAAAGGGTGTCAATAAACCTTATTTGGTGTGTTTGGGAAGGCTATTTGACCTATCCAATCCCCTTGCGCCATTTGGCGATCTGGGTGATGAAATCATAGCTTTCAAGTCCTTTTGAGTCACCTTTTCCTGTAGTAGGACACAGCAGGATTTCATCACCCGAGGGCGATTCAACCATACCCGGTAGGGGTATATAAAGGGAGAGTGGTGCCTCGGTAACCCACGTTGTAATTAGCAAGCGTCGGGATGATGTGAAGAGTTGGTCCGAGCCCCTTTAGTATCTCGCTAAGGTTCCCGACTCATGCTTGTAATGGGTTGGTGTTCACGGTTTGGGCCTCACGTACCGGGTGTATATCGAGGACTCCTTAGAAACCATGTGCATCCTAGAGTAGAAGAATTTGTTGGCCATACCCATTTTTACTAATCTTAGGGTTGTGCTGTTTGAATTGTCTTTCTCGTGCATAAACCAGTGATTATCAGTTTGGCCAAGTCTTTTATGATTGCTATATTTTGGGTCCTTTTCCTTACCCATCCATCCAAAACATCCAACTTAAACTTATCCTTTGGCAGACCTGTCCTTATCCCTTGGTGGACCTGTCCCTATGCTGTGGCAGACCTGTCCCAACCCTGTGGCAGATCTGTCCTTATGCTATGGCGGACCTGTCCTTCTATAGTGGCAGATCTTTCCTAGTGCAGTGGTGGACCTGTCCTTGTGCAGTGGCGAACCTATCCTAACCCTGTGGTGGACCTGTCCTTGTGCTGTGGCGGACTTGTCCTAGTGCAGTGGCAAACCTATCCTTGTGCTATGGCAGACCTGTCCTAGTGTAGTGGCGGACTTGTCCCTGTGCAGTGGCAGACCTGTCCTTGTGCTGTGGCGGACTTGTCCTTTGACCACCCTATATCATCACTTGGCATTCATTGTCCCTCTGTTTTGAACATCGATACAACCATTCAGCATCCAAAACAAACATCTGAACGTCTGTTCCGAGCCTCCATCCCTTTGTCCTAAGAGTCATTTATCCTGAATACTTTTTTGCTTGTTTCGAGAGCCATTCATCTACCCTAAGACGCTCCCCATCCGTCCTAAATCCGCTTTCATCTCCGATCTCCGTTATTCCATATAAACCTCGTTGGAGTTGTCATCCAAGTTGGCCTAGGTGTTCATCCCTAATCACAATCATCGTAGCTGGCTTAGGATCGCTATCCATCCTAAGTTAGTTGTCCTTTTCGACCTAATCAATCCGCTTCTATCTCAAGTCGGATTCGGTGTTGTTATCATACATCCACCCTTCAATCAACACCTAGTGTTACCAAGGATCCTTCTTAAACTTGGCTGTGGATCTCAGTCTTCATCATATTTATCATCACATCAATCCTAATCATCAGATCGATCCAATCCTCACATCATCAAACCTATCCAGATCAAAACCCTAAATCTAGGTTAATCCAGTATCTACCAATCAATCCAATCTGATTCCATCAAACCAATCCACGTCACTCTCACCGATTGTCATCAGCTAGTCTCCCATCAAATCGAATCAGTCTTCCATCATCTAGGTCTTCCCAACATCTTGATCTATCTCATCATCTTGCATGCCCGTTCAGACTCGATCACAGGCAAAGAAAATGGCCAACCAACAAGCCCTGAATGCCCAATCAAACAATCCTCAAGATCCCAATAACATAATGAACATCCCCCACGATCCCCACAATGGTACCTCATCACAATCCAATGTGGATGGTCACAACACATCACCACCTGGGGAAGAAAACATGGCCGATCAACCTAAGCTCACATTTGAGGAACACTTCAGCAACCCTGTTAATGCCCAAATGACAGAATGTCTTCTCGAAAGACATGGTGACCAAATCTTGGCTCACTTGATTGACAAAGGTGTCAAACTGCTGTCAGGTGTCGACTTATCCAAGTATGGAACCTCTACATCTAATGTACCCCAAGGTTCACATGACATCCCCAGTAGCTCGTATGTCCCCAACGTTCCTTCCGTAGAAGGTTGGCATCAACTTGAATTCGGCAACACTATCCTCTATCCCATCGGCAATTCCACATCCCACCATCTCGGTCACGGGAGCACCCCAAAACATTGATCCCAATGATCCTTTTACCTATGGCATGCCACAAAATGTCCCGCAACCGCAACCATTAATGCTACCGGCACCACCACCCTCGAACCCACCTTCTGTCAACACTGGGGGCAACCCTTTTGCCGCCTTGCCCCCACCTCTCGGGACAACCAATCCTCCACCATCATCATTCATACCTCAACAACCGCCCCAATCTACCAATCCTCCACCATCGTCATTCATACCTCAACAACCATCCCAATCCAACATCCCTCCTTCATCGTCATTCATACCCCAACAACCGTCCCAATCCAACATCCCTCCTCCATCGTCATTCGTGTCCCAACAACCTCCCCAAGCCTACGCTCCCACTAACATTCAACAACCTCCCCCACACATCTCGATCACACCTCCACCTCAACAACAACCATTGGTCAATCCCCTATTTTCAACACAACCATCACAACATCAATTGCAAGGAAATCAACCTTGGCCTTCAGCCTCGACCATATCTCCATTCCTTGCATCCATTTTATGCCCGCAAGCACAACCACCACATAACATCCTATCTCGCCCACCACAGCTTCCAACTATGCATCAACAACCACCCCATCATTACAACTATTATAACCAACAACAATACCAACAACAACCCTCCTATGTGGCATCGCAACAGTCATATCAGCACCCCCAATATCCGCAAGCTAATCAACAACACCTTCTCCATACTTCCCAATAGTATGCCACCCATAACTACCCAACCAATTCATATCTCGCCTCGCAACAGCAACCTCTTTATCAACAAGGTCCCTTGGCGTATCAGCAGGGGATGCCATCTCCTCATCCATACGCCCATCTCCAAACATCATCTCAGAATCCACAATCGTCCTACCATCAATATCCGTCCAACACGCCGGCCAATGCGGACATACTAGAAATCAAAGCCACCCTGAAAGACCTCCAGGCAGGGACTAGCAAACAATTGTTCAAGTTCGAACATATATGCCCATATCCGTATGATCCCTCCATCTCACTGATTCCCTTCCCCAAACATTTTGAGATGCCAAAGTTTGACAAATATAAGGGGAACAAAGATCCTAAGGCCCACTTACAAGAGTTTTACTCCTAGTGTCAAGAAGTTATCCACAATGACAACTATCTCTTGCGCCTGTTCCCCCGAAGTCTGGCAAGCAATGCCCTAGGGTGGTTCATGACTCTTGAAAAGGGATCTATAAAATCTTTCGCAGACTTGTCAGAAAAGTTTGTCTCCTACTTCTCCTTCAACTTGGAGAAAGATACGGATACCCTGGATCTTCTCAAAGAGAAACAACATGAAGGGGAAACCTTTACTAGCTACCTCCAGAGGTGGCATGCCCTAGCAAGCCAAATGAAAACCCCTTTGAAAGAAAAGGACATGGTCACCCTCTTCATGGAGAACTCTCATCCTGACATGGCCCATAACTTCTGATTACACTGTGTCACCACTTTTGCGGAGGTAGTAGAGAAGGGACCCATCCTTGAGCGTGCCCTTGTTGCCAAGGGGCACGTCAAAATATATAATCAAGATAAGGAAAGGACATTCAATGACAAGCCACGTTTTTGGAACAAGAACAAAAATGCAGTCAATAATGGTGTCACTGACACTAAACATGTCCACGCGGCCAACACATCCCAGAAACAACAACAATCCATACCTAATGCCATATCTGTACCGCAAGGGACACCCCGTCCTCCCCAACAGTCCAATCAAAATAACCAAGGGAACACCAAATGCCAATATGCTCAACTAGGAGAACCCTTGAGTGTCATCTTCAATAAGCTGTTATAGATCAGCTATCTGATCACATATCCTGTCACCAAGCCACTCGACGAATCCAAACCTAAGCCCGCATGGTTTAGGGAAAATGAATATTGTGAGTTCCACAAAATCAAAGGACACTCTCTGAATAAGTGTCAAGGTCTGAAAAACTACGTCCAGGATCTCATAGATCGAGGTGACATCAAGGTTGACCCTAGTCAAGCTCCGTCATCCAATGCTCAATTGCAGATCTATCAAAACGCCTTCCCAAATCATAACCAAGGCCCGAGCACTTCCAACAGTAATCCTCAAAATAGCAGCACAAATAACATGAGCTATAAGAATGTACCCCTCAATTACGAGGGTGTTATTCATTACATTGAGTAGGTAGAACCTCGTGTATCCATGATACATGTCAAAGCTAAAGACCCTCAATGTGTTGTTACCACACGACGAGCCCGCATCACCATTCCTGCAGCCTCCGCACCCACCCAACCGACTCCTGTAACGTCCCAGTACAATATTCTTGATCACCTAGGAAAGACCCCTGCACATATCTCCATCTTGGATTTACTCAAGTCTTCCCCCGTGTATCAAGAAATCCTCAACAGAGCCCTACAGGAAACCCATGTGCCTAATAATATGGATCCTACACAGCTCCAAGCCTTGGTAGGACACCTGGCTTCATCCCACCAACTACACTTCAGCCACAATGATATGCCCAACATTGATGCCAATCACAATCGCCCCTTACATATTGAAGTCGTGGTTGCCCGACATAAAATAAAAAGAGTCTTGGTAGATAATGGCTCTGCCCTCAACTTGTGCACTCTAAAATTCATAAACCAGGTGGGGTATACCCAAGCAGATTTAAGCAACCAGATCATTACAATCAAGGCTTATGATAATGCATAAAGGAATTCAGAAGGGATCATCAATCTTCCTGTTCAAGTAGGACCGGTGGTTCAGTACATCACCTGTCATGTCCTTGATTTGGACTAGCCATATAGCCTCCTCCTCAGCCATCCATGGCTCCATGTTATGCAAGCCATTCCCTCCACCTTCCATCAATGCCTCAAATTCCCATTCAACGGACAAGAGGTCACCATTTATGCCGACCCCCAACCATTCGAATATTGCCGCTCTCTAGAGGCATCATTTCCCCATTTACATTATTGTCCTGGGGTTGAAATGGGGGCATCTTAGTCATCACCCATTAATCCACCATCCACCGTAATAACCACTCCATCTTCCACTGATCCTCTAGTCACAAAAGTCCAGATCATTGACAAAGGGTGTGGCGAGTACGAAATGCACACTGCTCTTAATATAGCGACCATGCCACCATCACCACACGAGTATGGTCAACCTTCCCATGCTACCCCAAAGGAAGACAAGACTATCACCTTCCGTGGCAAAAATATCCCTACCACCACCTTCGTATCCCCAAGTATCAAGACAGATGCGCCAGAAGAAGACATAAGCCAATGAGTTTACCGAGAAGAGCCTTAGCCGGAAACTCCTCTCAAGGAATACTTCCAAGAAAAGTACCCCTGGCCGACAAAGTTTGTGGAAAAGCATAACTATCAAGGCAGAGGCCTAGGAAAGCAAGAACAAGGGCGGTTACAACCCATTGATACGTCTCTGCTACCAAAAAAGTGGGCATTGGGTATGACAGAAAGCAGAAAGGCCCCGAAATATCATCTAATGCTTCCAATAGTGTAGCTGTGGACAATGGCTCATTGGAAGACATACCCGAGGAAGAATCCATCATACATGCGTACGATGACGTCGATCACGCCGACCTATCTTCCATGTTCGAATGCCTATCCGTCTGCACTATTAGCCTACCCTTTGCCATCCTGAGCTCATTGATTGGGACCTATGAACTAGCACACCTGTCAGTATGTCTGCGGATACATATGTCAACCTCATGGGATTGGGGGAGGATGAACACTCCAGTCGTAAAAATGGGAATAAGAAACATAACAAATGGTCATCTAGTGAAAACCTCCCTGAGGCACTTCGTGACCTTGAAAAAGTAAAAATAAAGGACGCATCTAATGGTGAAAACCTCGAAGAGGTGCTAGAAGATGGAGATGTTCATCTTCCCCTTATGGGAACTCAGTTATCCGCCCGATCATCTATTCTGATTGAAGAGACTCAAGAAGTCAATCTGGGAACTGCTGAAAGTCCTAAGGTCACCTATGTAGCCAAGTCACTCTCGGAGCAAGAGTACCCGATCATTGTGCAACTACTCCAAGAGGGAATTGTTAACTTTGCTTGGTCATACTTAGACATGCCAGGCTTAGATCCCGCCTTAGTGGTTCATCACCTAGACATCCGCCTAGACGCTAAGCCTGTCAAGCAAAAACTCTGCAAGATGCATCCGCAAGTCGCGTTGTTAGTCAAGAAGGAATTGGAAAAGTTACTAGAGGAAGGATTTATCAGACCAATTGACTACTCCGAATGGATCTCCAACATAGTGCCAGTTGCTAAACCAAATGGTGACATTCGAGTCTGCACGGATTTCAAGGATCTCAACAAAGCCTGCCCAAAAGATGACTTCCCCCTGCCCAATATTGACATGTTGGTCGACCTAATAGCAGGACATGAGATGTTGTCCCTTATGGATGGCTTCTCCGGGTATAACCAAATCCGAATCGCACCTGAGGACTAACACAAAACCGCCTTCACAACTCCTTGGGGCACTTTCTGCTACAATGTTATGCCCTTCGGTCTCAAAAATGTGGGGGCGACATATCAGAGGGAAATGACGGTCATCTTCCATGACCTCATACACATCATCATGGAGGACTATGTCGACG
The DNA here is from genome assembly GCA_007258455.2 of Sequoia sempervirens. NCBI lineage: Eukaryota > Viridiplantae > Streptophyta > Pinopsida > Cupressales > Cupressaceae > Sequoia > Sequoia sempervirens. Next base: position 654,771,787 of record VDFB02058242.1, on the reverse strand, counting down.
ACCTATTAGGAAAATCCAGAACACGGGCAGAACATCCTGCCATCCTGAAAAAGATATTTGAGCGGTTAGAGCACTACAAATTGCGGCTAAATCCAAAAAAGTGTGTCTTTGGGGTCACTTCTGGAAAGTTGTTGGGTTTTATAGTCTCTCGCAGGGGCATTGAGGTTGATCCCACTAAGGTAAAAGCTATCCTGGACATGCCACCTCCACGCAATCTCAAACAGTTAAGAAGCCTTCAGGGAAAAATGCAGTCCATCCGTCGGTTCATTGCCCAGCTGGCAGACAAGTGTCAGCCATTCACTCATCTTCTGAAAAAAGATTCCACCTTCCGATGGAACCAACAGTGTCAGATGGGGTTCGATAAAATTAAGGAATATTTAGCCCATCCACCAATATTGATGCCACCTATTCCCGGCAAACCCCTCTTGCTCTACATCTCTGCCACTTCAGTCGCACTAGGGGAATTGTTGGCACAACATGATGAGTCATCGAAAGAAAGGGCAATCTACTACATCAGTCGGACATTGGTTGGCTACGAACTAAACTACTCCCCCATGGAAAAATCCTGCCTTGCACTCGTCTTCAGCACACAAAAGCTTTGACATTACATGCTTAGCCATCCAGTAAAATTAATCGCCAAGATCGATCCATTGAAGTATCTGTTATCCAGAACCACTCTGACTGGCCGCATGGCTAAGTGGGTCATGCTCCTTAGTGAATTCGACATAGAATATGTGGACCGCAAGGCTATCAAAGGACAAATAATTGTAGATCAGTTGGCAAAAGCCCCTTTAGTTGATACTTACCCATTGATCACAGAATTCCCTGATGAGGAAGTCTTCTCAGTTGAGGAAACCCCCGCGTGGACACTGTATTTTGATGGATCATATACACATAATGGATCGGGGGCAGGAATTTTATTAGTTACCCCTCAGGGTGACTACATTCCCAAGTCATTCAGGATAGCATTCCCTTGTACCAACAATTTGGCAGAATACGAAGCTCTCCTCACCGGCCTTAAAATTGCAAAACAGTGGCACATAACTCAGTTGAAAGTCTTCGGTGATTCTTTGTTAGTCATTAGGCAAGTTAATGATGAGTTCCTAACCAAGGATGATAAGTTGTTGCCCTACAAGCGCATGGTGGATGATTTCATGAAATATTTCACCTCTATACAATTTGAGCAGATTCCCAGGGTACGAAACAAAGCAGCTAATGCGATGGCCACTATTGGCTCCCTCCTGGACATGCCCAAGGACCGAACAGAGTGTGAGTTTCTTGTAGAACAACTTTTAATCCCGGCATACGATATCCCTGAGGCTGACATGGTGTGCGAAATTGTAGGTCCCACCTCTCCATGGTACCAAGACATCTATACCTATCTTCGTGATAACATTATACCCCCAGACCTTTCACGTAACCAACGCAAATCCTTCATTCATCGTTCTTCTCGATACGTCATCGTCGGTGATACGCTTTATCATCACGGGTATGATGGAATCCTCCTTAGATGTCTAAATGAGACTGAAGCCCGTGCTACATTAACGGAGGTACATGGCGGTGTTTGTGGAGCCCATTCAAATGGTATGGCTCTGGCCAAAAGGATCCTACAGGCTGGATATTATTGGCCTACGTTGGAACACGATGCTTGCGAGTTTGTGAAGAAATGCCTTCCATGCCAGCAACATGCAGATTTAATCCATGCTCCAGCACAAGATCTTTAGCCCCTCCTGGCACCATGGCCATTTTCTCAATGGGGTTTTGACTTGATTGGCAAGATTCACCCACCATCATCCGACGGCCATACATTCATAATCACCGCCACTGAGTATTTCACCAAGTGGGTGGAGGCCATGCCCCTTTCACAAATCACCAACATTCAGATCTCCAAATTCATCCTTTACCATATTCTCTGCAGATATGGTATCCTGTCCACCATCATTTCCGACAATGGAAAACCATTCAAAAACCAAGCCATGAAACATCTCTGTGACACCTTCCATATCCAGCATCGTTGGTCAACGCCTTATTACCCCCAGGGTAATGGTCAAGCGGAAGCGACCAACAAAACCCTCATCCATATTCTCAAAAAGGTTGTCAATAACACTGGACGAGATTGGCACCTCCACATTCATCCTGCCCTCTGGGCATATCACACATCCATCCGCACCCCGACAGGCGCCACCCCCTACTCTTTGGTATTTGGTGCTGAAGCCGTCTTGCCAATCGAGGTTGAACTTCCATCATTGAGAATCTCTCTTAAGAACCTTATCAGTGAAGAGGATGCTCGTGTTGCGCAGCTTGCACAACTAGAGTTACTGGACGAACGAAGAATAAAGGCCTACGACCATCTGCAAGCATATCAAATTGCTTCAAGCATAGCTACAACAAGAGGTTAGATCCCTCGCCAATTCAGTGGAGCTTGTCCTTAGGGAAACCAGCGTACTCGGCAAAGTAGAGACAAGAAAGAAAATTTGAGGCAAGTGGTTGGGTCCCTACATCATGCCAATATGGATCACGGGAGATGGGGTTGACTCTCTTTCCAAGAAGGAGAACTGCCGGCGACTATCAATGTCATGCATTTGAAAAGATTCTACGCCTAAATCTGCTCGGTTACCCCACCTTGTCAAAAAATCAAAAAAATCAAAAAATCAAAAAAATCAAAAATCCAAAAATAGCCAAGAGAAATAAATCCGTCCTATGGTGAAAACCACCTCTTGGTGGTGCCTTGGATAAGTATGGGTGGTGAAAACCTAGTAACAGGCGTCATCCATAGAAGGCTTAATCATTATCTACCTGACATCCTAGTTATTTTATGCCGACTTCCGCACTGTTGCCCTCACCCATCTCATCCCGGGCTGCTTGGTAAATATTGATTGAGCGTTGGACGACCCACCTAGTCTATCCCCCATTCCTGAGCTTTTCAGTATCCCACTCTGAGCTTACGTCATTCACGTTCGTGTCATCAGGTAGGATCATCCATCGTGTCGGTCTTCACCTAGGTCCCATCCTGTCGAGTCCGTTAGTCGAACTACGTTGCCCCTGTGCTATCACGTAGGCAAGGTTGATCATTTGATTCCCCCCCGGGGCATTTGTCCATCATCATCGGTTACCATTCATCTTCTTTTCGCTTTATCCATGGTTTTTTTTTGGAACTACGAGGGCTCTGTGTTTTCACATAGGCAAGGCTAATCTATGATCGGCCCCCGAGCCCCTAGGTCTGTAGGTTATGTCAGTCTTTTGTGCTTCATTATCAAGATATGCCCACATCTAACCAGTTCTTAATAAATGAAATTCCCTTGTGTTACAAGATCTTGTCCCTCGATAACATCCCGCGTCAACTGGATCATCCTACTTTCGCATCCATCTTTGGTCTTAACGGGATGAATCCTTCCTAGCAGACCTCACCAATCACATCCATCACCTTGATCCTATGGCAAAGGCCCTGTTGTCTTGATTTTTGATCTTTTGATGCTTTCGGATTTTGTTTATCATTTTGGGTTCCTTCCTATCACTTGTCAAGGTCGCCTTGGTCCACCATACCATGGCGTGCTTTGACCTGCTGAAATGGGGGCATGCCTTGATCTTTTGTTTTGTCTGATGTCTTCTCAGTTGGCCCTCGTAAGACCCATTGAGATCTCCACGATCTTGTGTTATGCTGGGACAACTTTATGTGTTTGTGGTTATTTCAACACCAGGCCTGACCGAGGTCATCGCAACCTCGGGGTGTTGGGATAACCTTTTTGTTTGCTGTGTTTGTTTCATGCGTATAGTACTCGCTCGCCTTGGTCTTCTATCAAGGTGCTTGGTACCCTACGCTATAGTAAAAATCAATGCTCCAAAGATGGCAAAATCTCATTTTCACTGCATTTCCCCCACTTTGCATGCACCCTTCATTTCCATCATAACCATCGCTTATGATTTCGGTTGTGCAAGTACTTTCATTCTTTGTTCCTCTCGTCGGTCCTCTTCCTCTCAGGATCTCAATGGTTGTTTTTGGCAAATGCAATCTTCCATCCGCCTATCGCCTATCTGCATTCTCATAACGGTCTTTATTTACATTTAGGTGCATTGTAAGCATTTACCTTTTTGCATCCATAAATCATACATCATACATCATATAAACCTACATAAATCATCCATCTACATGAGCATCCATAAATCATACATCATACATCATATAAACCTGCATAAATCATCCATCTACATGAGCATCCATAAATCATATATCATAAATCATATAAACACGCATAAATCGTCCATCCACATGTGCATCCATAAATCATACATCACAAATCATATAAAGACATGCATCCATAAATCATACATCACAAATCATATAAACATGTGCATCCATAAATCATACATCATAAATCATATAAATATGCATAAATCGTCCATCCACATATGCATCCATACATCATGAATCATAGAAACGTTTACATCAATCATAAATCATGCATCCATAAAACATAAATCATACAGTATAAAACATCCATATAAACATGTGTATATATATATATATGAAATCACATCATGAATCATCTCATGTAGCCACATAAAAGTAACAACATGCATAATGTCGATAAAGGCCATCGCATAATCAAAATGATAAACATCATGTCATAATACAATACATATCCATCACATATCACCAAATAAGATACAAAATCCAAAGATCTGGATCACCTCTACCCTCTGGCGACATGCACAAACCGTCCATCATGTATCTGCCAAAAATAACCAATGTCCTGCATCTACCCGCTCTACTGTGAGCTACCCACATCTGACCTCTGCAGAGAATCGG